>JAXIVJ010011697.1:0-42742 GCA_036785665.1 Chirona hameri | reverse complement strand
GTTCACCAATATTGGTGGCGCCCCTGTCGATCGGGTGGCGCCCCTCAAGGCAATGACCTGGTCCTTTGTGAATTTCTGCGCACGCCAGTGCGCCCCTCTTCCAAAATGTGTCCGCCCCCCTTGATTTCAGGTCCGATGTCGGCGACATGCGCTCTGAGGGCGGCAAAATGCTTTCTGATGGTGATGGTTTCTGATGTCTTTCGAGGGTGGTAAGATGTCTTCAGAGGGCGACATGGTGTCTTTCGAGGGCGGCATGATGCCTTTCGAGGGTGACAATATGGTCTTCCGAGGCCTTCCGAGGGCGGCATAATGCGCTCTGAGGGCGGCATAATGCGCTCTGAGGGCAGCAAAATGCCTTCTGAGGGTGGGTAAGATGTCTTCCGAGGGCGCCATAATGCTTTCCGAGGGTAGCATAATGCGTTGTGAGGGCGGACAGATGCCTTCCGAGGACGGTATGATGCACTTCGAGGGCGGCAAGATGTCTTCCGAGGGCGGGCATAATGCGTTTTGACTGTGCAGTCGGCACCCTGCCTGCCCCCTCGGGACATCGAATCGTCTCCAGAGTCGCATTTTATCTAGTGTAAACTGGTTTGCTTAGGGGGAGGGGGGCATGGCCCCAGTGCCACCCCTTGGCTACGTCCCTGGTAAGAATTAATTGTTAAATAACGCGTGCAAACTGCAAAGCCAAGCAATTTCCCCCAAAATAAGTGATTAAGCCAGCGCACTTACCAGGAGGAGGATTTACCATTACTCTCTGACCTATCACATTATTACCACCATTACCATTACCATTACCACATACTACATTATTACCATTACCAATTACCACATACCACATTATTACTATTACCATTACCACATACTACATTATTACTATTACCATTACCACATACCACATTATTACCTATTACCAATTAGTATTGTGTATTTACTATTGCTAATAAATACATAATACTAGGACCTGTGCTCCCAGATATTGTAATACGCTGATACAACTTAACCAATTTGACTGAAGTTACAATTGAAACTTGCATTCTTTTGTCACGTGACTATCATGCCACATCATTCACACACTAAAAGCATTCAAAAATTCACTATTATTTCCCTCCGAATCATCTGTCCGCCCTCCCCTAGAAGATCGCCCTTGCACCCCCCCCCCCCCCCCCCAGCTGCAATGTATCCACCATAAAACCCCCGTAACTTCGTATCATGGGCCATCAAAGCGCCACCCTGCAGGAGGTGGGCAGCCGTTGGCGCGTGTCGGGGCCGGAGGCAGCTGGCTGCCACCAAAAGCTGTAATTAGAACAAAACAACCGGGGCGACCGCCGACCGCCGACGGTACCTCTCACCTGCAGCACAGGGGCGCGTTCAGGAGGAAAAAATGGGGGCGGGGGGGTTGAGGGTAGAGGCGAGCTCTTCAGGGGAAATGGGAGACTGCAGTGTAGGGACGAGCTCTTGAGGGGGCAAATGGAGGACTACAGGGCAGGGGCGTGCTCAGGAGGAAAAATAGAGGACAGGACGTCAGCTTGTCTAATTTCAAGCAGGCTGAGCACATATTGATAACATTTCGGGTAAGTTACGTGCAGTTTGGCTTTAAGCATATTGAAGTACGCGACGGCCTAACAACTACGCAAATATATGTATTTTAAAGGAATGAAAACGATAGCTGGGCAAATTTTTCTCTAAGCAGTTGTTCGTCTACCCATGTTAAATGATCACGGGTTATTTTTGCATGTGTCAATGTCAATATTTTCCTTAGATAATAGGCGATGACTTTCCTCCAACCTCAGTTTCAGCGTGCTGGCACCACCTTCACTCTGTCCTCCCCTTTCCGTGTCCTGGCGTCGCCTCTGTGCGGCGTCTTGGCGGCACGCGCTCACCGACAGCGGGAGGGGGAGGGGGAGGGGGTCGGCCACCACCTGGCCAATCAGAAGGCGGATACAGGTGCGCAGAGCCAAGGCCGGCCCGCCGCCGCCGGAGGGGGGGGGGGGGGGGGGGGGCGCTGCGGCCTGACAGGGACAGAGGATACCGAGTTCAAGTACAGCAGCAGTGTAGTTTATGGTTTATTTCGGTTTATGGTTTATTTCAGTATTGGTTTCGAATGGTGCCCATTTTGGTTTTGGTTTGAAGATACATTACGTCTTTGTGTTGGAATACAACTGTCCAGAGGTATTGCCGGTACATTTGGTTTGAACAGTGATATTACTGACTTGGTTTGATTCAACTTATAGTATTTTTTTCGGAGTGATTAATGAATGACGAGTGAGTGTGATAAAGTGATGAATTCTTCCCGTCTAAGTAATGTTTAATTTGTGTGAAGTACAACAATTTGTTCTGCGAATATCGCTTGATGGAGAACGTTTACGGTACTAAGACTAACAAGTCATCCGAATTTCTGTACTCAAGTCGCTGCATTCTAACTGGCTGATATTTAGGGTGTGATCGGCAACACGACGAATTCGCTCTCCGACGAATCCAACGAATTCGCTCTCCGACTAATTCGCTGTCTCTTGCGTTCTGTAACAACACAATTATCCGCCGGGTTTGTCACTGCTGCGCCGTGTCCTGGTTTGTGTAGTTATAGGGCCTTGGTTTGTGTGGTTATTTTACTTGTTTTCAGAAATCATGGAACTTTGAACTTTGTCAGTACTCAGCAACACTGCAGTCAATAGAGCAATACTGCAGATGACGTTATAGCACACTGCAAAAGAACATTTGGTTCCCTCCCGACGACTGGTTTGGAAATTCGCGCTCCGACAGAGCGAATTCGTCGGGCGAATTCGCTCGTTTGCAGATTCGTCGTGTTGCCGAACACAAACTGAGCGAATATTCGGCGTCCGACGAATCACCGACGAATTCGTCGTGATTACGGCGAATTCGTCGTGTTGCCGATCGCACCCTAAGACGTTACATTGTCTTCGGAGATATTCTTAATGCACAACACATATGTGACCATACCGGTCATAACCATTTATGAGCCATGAACACTGAGATGATGATTATCTTGTTCTTATTTCCCGTATTCTTTGCCGGTAGCACACAACTGAGGATTTTGTTAGAGAAAGTATTCATCTCGATTCAAATGAATAAACGTGCATTTGAATGAAACCTGAACTATTTCCTTTTGTGATTTGTGACTATAGGCGATTTAAATGCATGGATACAATATCAAAATCATGACATTGGAATATTCAAATGCGTAAAGAGCCAAGCATATCGCTATCTATCCTGTCCAAAGATATTTTGATGTTGCTTCATTTACAATGACCAATTTATCTGTCAGTTCCATAGCCCTCTACTCCTTTGTACTGCCTTTGAACCACGGTATGATCTTCGATAACCCCATCTCACACTGCCTGTTCTCTTGACCAACAGAGTGCCTCAGGTGACCTCAACGCACACCCACTAGTCCCTCGACTTCCCTCGGGTGTCTGGGACCTCTAGTGTGACATGTGACATGTGACCCCTGGTGACCTGTCCCTGCCCTGACCTCTATGACCCGCTGCCGTCGTCACCTGCCCGGCCGGCAGCTCCCTCAACTGCCCTCGGGTGTCTGACGACATGTGACCTCTGGTGACCTGTCCCTGCCCTGACCTCTATGACCCGCTGCCGCCGTCACACCTGCCCGGTCGGCAGCTCCCCGACAGGCGAGCTTCCCCGGACGCCAGCCACTTCCGGCGCCGTTTCCGGTGCTCGTTGGTGGCCGGAAACTGCGTGGGAACTTCTGCCCGACCGTGGGAACCGGCCACGGCGCGACTCGGGTGGGGGCGTCGGGGCTGCCACTGTGCGTCGCAGTCGCCCCAAGGCTGGGCGTCAGACCCCGACCCAAGACGTCCGTCCGTCGCAGTCGACCCAAGGCTGGGCGTCAGACCCCGACCCAAGACGTCCGTCCGTCGCAGTCGACCCAAGGCTGGGCGTCAGACCCCGACCCAAGACGTCCGTCCGTCGCAGTCGACCCAAGGCTGGGCGTCAGACCCCGACCCAAGACGCCCGGGCCAGGGTATGACATGGGCCGATCCATTGAAGTCTGATCCAATATCATTACATCCAAAACAATCCAGTCCATTCAGGGTCGTTGAAATCTGGGAATAGTTTATTTTCATGGGCCCCGGCCCGGCCCGGGCCCATGAACACCAAGCCCAGGCCTGGACCAGGCCCGGCCCATGGCCCATAGGGCCAGCCCGGCCCGTGGCGAACTCTGCAGGGCAATCAACATACCCTGAAACAGACGGAGTTTTCCCCGATGGCATACAACTGTGACATTTTCTCTGTCGTAAGAGCTCAATATCGAACTGTCGACAGGGAGACGGTGAACATGGCGGAATTGGCTTGGGAACGGCTCGGTATGTTAACATTTTTTGTTGTTGTTGTTGTTAGCATTTGTATTACACATTTTTCGCTATACAGATTTTTCGGCAGCCTTTCAAAGTGTAAATCACTCTCTTCTGGTACACAAACTTCAAAATTCGTACAATATCACTGGTTCGGCCCTAAAATGGTTCACATCTTACCTAAATAACCGGGAACAGCGAGTGGTAGTCAACGGCAAGTGCTCAGAGTGGTGCCGCGTAATGTCGGGAACACCGGAAGGCGGATTGATCTCTCCGATTTTGTTCTCCTTATACATTAATGACTTGCCGGACGGTATATCCTCTCGGGTTCTGATGTTTGCTGACGATGCAAAACTGTTCCGAAAAAATTGTTTGTCAAAGCGACGTTGAAGTACTTCAGAAAGATTTAAATCAGCTCCATAAGTGGTCCAAACTTGGATGCTCAAACTGAACCCGTCCATGTGCAAATCTATTCGGATGACACTGAGAACGAAGCCAATAGTGACGAAATATTCTTTCGGAAACACCACGTTGGAAGACGTGGAATATATTCGCGATTTAGGAGTAATTCTAGACACAAAGCTGACATTTATCAATCATATCGAAAATACCATGAGAAGAGCCAATAGAGCCCTTGGCGTCCTTATTAGATCGTTCCAGAGGGCTAACTCGAGAGGATATATCAAAGAGACATCAGTACTGACGTCGTAGTTTGCCTACGTCCGCTGAAATATGGAATATTGTAGCGTGATATGGGGCGGTGCCGCTCGCACGCACACTGATAGGCTGCATCGCATAGAACATAAGTTCCTGCTGTGGCTGAACGCCCATTGTCGCTCGCAATCACCATCCATGGCGTACGACCATGACCTATTGTATGACCTATTGTCTCATTTTAAACATGCTTCTGTATCGGCACGTAGGACCCATCATGATCTCATGTTCATTCGCAACGTTTTTAAGGGTAAAATATCATCGTCATTTTTATTGCAGTCATTTTTCGTCAATGTACCGTGTCGTACTACCAGGCAGCTGACCCTCACATTGCTTAATGTGCCGTACGCCAGGGTAAATACGGTCAAAGAGGGGCTGTTCGCCAGACTGCCCAGGCAACTTAACCGCTTTATAGGAACGTGTCCCAATGCTGATCTCTTTGCCGATACGTACCATCAGTTCCGCACCAAAGTGAGGTTGTACGTCGCATCGTTGTAACTGATTTTGTGCTGTGTGCTGGATGTTTCGTTCATGTCATATTTTATGTTTATGGTGTATTTGGTACATTTTAACATGTATTTGTCTAATGTCTTGTAGCTTTAGGTAATTTTACATTTTGACTTCGTCCATCATTGGGGTATCCCGTCGACGACTTGCGCAAATAAACAAAGAAACACATTACAACACTCCATTATACAAAGGCTATTTCAAGTGTCGAGGCCAAGTAAAAAGCAAAAAGACATAAACTTGGCATACGACACACAGACCAAACTAAATATTAAAGAGCATACACAAATATTAAACACCCTCAGTAAAAATGAAAATAAATAAAATCACACCATCATGCACTCGCACTCCTGACACTATACAACCAAGCGAATCGGACGAAGCACACTTAGGCGCCCCAACAGCAAATCTGCGCTCTCTGATTGTGTGAGACAGCAGTTTGCACGGTTGTTGTAACCGTCATGCGGGCATCGAGGCGAAGAGCGGCGGTGAATGGAACACTGATTACGCTGAACGCTCAGGTCAGCATTACTCGCAGACCAGAACCCAGGGACAATGTTATGAGGGCAATATTCACGGCAAATATTTGTGTATACTGTTGGTGTAAATGTTCTTGCAGCATGTTGTACATGTTACTGGCTAGTGGCTAGGTGTTTCAGGCCCAGCTTATCGATAATAAATTGTAATAGCACTGAAGAAAAGGTCATCTGCAACCGTAACCTTGGAACACCTGTCAAATAAGATATCAATTAGACAGCTGAATTATTTTTAATTAATTCATTTTAAAATGTGCGGCGACTAAACGAGCTACTTTGAGCGCCACCCCGCTCGGATATAACTTGCATGACTAAAACAGTTGCGTTTTCATCCACACCAGGGGCGGACTATTGCCACTAGCACAGATACGCGACCGATCCAGAACGACCGAAAACAGTTTGGAGGGGGAAAATTCAAAACGCCATACAGCTACAACTCAAAAGCTCATCGGCATAAGCTGACTTGTGTATTGTTAAATGATTCATACACAATTCTTTTGTAAAAGCTGCTAGCTGATTTTCGTCGTTAAATTCAGAGGTTTGTTTATTTGTATCCGATTTTAATAGTCTCGTAGGACCATGGTCCGATGCCCCCCCCCCCCCTGTGCATTGTGATGTCACACTGTGGTGACGTCACAATGTGGTGACGTCATCGATTGCAATAGGCGTGACGACAGCTCACCAGCTGAAACCAACCACCGTTAGCTGGGGACCGGACAGAACTGAGGGGTGCGGTGGGGGACGCGGAGTCAGTCACCCTTTGTATTTTAAAAACAGCTCAGTAAAAATTCTTTCATTTTTATGATTCCACTAGCAGTTTCCGTTTTCAATTGTTCCCACTCTCCTAGTCGTTCTGTTAGTGCTGTATTATCTTATTTTCGTTAACAATAAAATCACATCAACACTTTTACAGACAACGTGTCGTTGGGTCTCTTGACATCATCCTATTGTGCAGAGTGTGCAGGCCGATTGCTACTAATCAGGAACCATTTGGCATAAATATAGTCCGCATGTGTTATCATTTCGTTTGTGCCAACACAGCACGAGGAAACTAACATCCAATATATGTATCTTGATCTTGCTTGGTGATCTTATTTTAGGTCGTTAACACATACCCAATCGCGCAATGCGGCACTGATGACGTCATATGAGGAACACCGGAACCATCGCCCTGCATCGGTCACTGTCACGGTATTTTTGCACTCCGACAAAAACCGCGTGTGCATAGCGCGTTACAACAGACACAGTGTGTGTGTGTGTGTGTGTGTGTGTGTGTGTGTGTGTGTGTGTGTGTGTGTGTGTGTGTGTGTGTGTGTGTGTGTGTGTGTGTGTGTGTGTGTGTGTGTGTGTGTGTGTGTGTGTGTGTGTGTGTGTGTGTGTGTGTGTGTGTGTGTGTGTGTGTGTGTGTGTGTGTGTGTGTGTGTGTGTGTGTGTGTGTGTGTGTGTGTGTGTGTGTGTGTGTGTGTGTGTGTGTGTGTGTGTGTGTGTGTGTGTGTGTGTGTGTGTGTGTGTGTGTGTGTGTGTGTGTGTGTGTGTGTGTGTGTGTGTGTGTGTGTGTGTGTGTGTGTGTGTGTGTGTGTGTGTGTGTGTGTGTGTGTGTGTGTGTGTGTGTGTGTGTGTGTGTGTGTGTGTGTGTGTGTGTGTGTGTGTGTGTGTGTGTGTGTGTGTGTGTGTGTGTGTGTGTGTGTGTGTGTGTGTGTGTGTGTGTGTGTGTGTGTGTGTGTGTGTGTGTGTGTGTGTGTGTGTGTGTGTGTGTGTGTGTGTGTGTGTGTGTGTGTGTGTGTGTGTGTGTGTGTGTGTGTGTGTGTGTGTGTGTGTGTGTGTGTGTGTGTGTGTGTGTGTGTGTGTGTGTGTGTGTGTGTGTGTGTGTGTGTGTGTGTGTGTGTGTGTGTGTGTGTGTGTGTGTGTGTGTGTGTGTGTGTGTGTGTGTGTGTGTGTGTGTGTGTGTGTGTGTGTGTGTGTGTGTGTGTGTGTGTGTGTGTGTGTGTGTGTGTGTGTGTGTGTGTGTGTGTGTGTGTGTGTGTGTGTGTGTGTGTGTGTGTGTGTGTGTGTGTGTGTGTGTGTGTGTGTGTGTGTGTGTGTGTGTGTGTGTGTGTGTGTGTGTGTGTGTGTGTGTGTGTGTGTGTGTGTGTGTGTGTGTGTGTGTGTGTGTGTGTGTGTGTGTGTGTGTGTGTGTGTGTGTGTGTGTGTGTGTGTGTGTGTGTGTGTGTGTGTGTGTGTGTGTGTGTGTGTGTGTGTGTGTGTGTGTGTGTGTGTGTGTGTGTGTGTGTGTGTGTGTGTGTGTGTGTGTGTGTGTGTGTGTGTGTGTGTGTGTGTGTGTGTGTGTGTGTGTGTGTGTGTGTGTGTGTGTGTGTGTGTGTGTGTGTGTGTGTGTGTGTGTGTGTGTGTGTGTGTGTGTGTGTGTGTGTGTGTGTGTGTGTGTGTGTGTGTGTGTGTGTGTGTGTGTGTGTGTGTGTGTGTGTGTGTGTGTGTGTGTGTGTGTGTGTGTGTGTGTGTGTGTGTGTGTGTGTGTGTGTGTGTGTGTGTGTGTGTGTGTGTGTGTGTGTGTGTGTGTGTGTGTGTGTGTGTGTGTGTGTGTGTGTGTGTGTGTGTGTGTGTGTGTGTGTGTGTGTGTGTGTGTGTGTGTGTGTGTGTGTGTGTGTGTGTGTGTGTGTGTGTGTGTGTGTGTGTGTGTGTGTGTGTGTGTGTGTGTGTGTGTGTGTGTGTGTGTGTGTGTGTGTGTGTGTGTGTGTGTGTGTGTGTGTGTGTGTGTGTGTGTGTGTGTGTGTGTGTGTGTGTGTGTGTGTGTGTGTGTGTGTGTGTGTGTGTGTGTGTGTGTGTGTGTGTGTGTGTGTGTGTGTGTGTGTGTGTGTGTGTGTGTGTGTGTGTGTGTGTGTGTGTGTGTGTGTGTGTGTGTGTGTGTGTGTGTGTGTGTGTGTGTGTGTGTGTGTGTGTGTGTGTGTGTGTGTGTGTGTGTGTGTGTGTGTGTGTGTGTGTGTGTGTGTGTGTGTGTGTGTGTGTGTGTGTGTGTGTGTGTGTGTGTGTGTGTGTGTGTGTGTGTGTGTGTGTGTGTGTGTGTGTGTGTGTGTGTGTGTGTGTGTGTGTGTGTGTGTGTGTGTGTGTGTGTGTGTGTGAATGCGCCGATAGAGTCGGCCAGCATGTGCTTTGGCTTAGCAGAATACAGAAAGTTTTACGGTTCAATAGGACAATTAACGACCAGACTTGCTTAATAGTTTCATTAACCCATGTCAAATTTATATTTGTTACTGATATGGAACATTTATTCTTGAACTTAATTTCTTAGATTAAAAAACAATAGTTTGATATTTTTTCGAAGTTTAAAACTGTTTTCAATCGAGATAAGAGCAGTTATAAAGAGGCGACATGTCTGTTATTTTACATGAATTGATTGTGATTTGCTGAACAAAACTACTTTTTTCTCCAAAAATTCCCTGAGGTTATCTCCAAACTCGATTGTAATGTCATTACTTTACTGACTACAGCTAACAAAATCTGAGAAATTCCTCATTTTAGGCGGAAAATCTTCATATGATTTCTTAAAATGGGGACACTGAAAATGCGAACCCCTACCGCTCGGATCCTGATCCAGAATAGGTTGGAAGGCAGCGTTTTACTGGAAGCATTTCATGTTATATAGGGTGAAAACATAATGGAAACGGAGAAAGCATATTTCCAGCCATCTAATCTCACTTACCTATACCATGCAAATAACGACACGTTTTCCATGCGCTAATATTCACCATTTTAGTAGAAACTTGACAATCCGTTCCTCAAATTGAACAAGTTAATGGAAATCTGAAAATCTGATCAAATTGAGATGGTGTGTTTTAGATTTAGAGTACGACGGATCAGAATACAGGAGTTACCTAACCTGCTGCAAGTTATCCTGGGCTGTAAAGTGTTGACAAATTATTGTTATTAATGAACGGACCCGAGGTCTTACGTCAATTAGGAGATACATACTATGAGATCCTATGAGCGGCCAGACCGTAGCAATGGTTGTCAGAGACCTATTTCTTCACAACTACCCGGTCGATATCACTGAAAATCTGGACACAAAAGCGTTAATGTCGTAAATATTTTTCATCTGATGTCTGCATTGTAAGGTTTAGGAGCAGTGTGCGCCCGACGCACAACCCTGTACTCCCTATTGTGGTGGTTGTGTAACTTGCGGTCACGACCCGCCGGCCTCGCGCTCGGCCGGCCCCGGCTGACCTGCCCGGTCACGTGACCATCTGCGGCCGACAAAGGACGGCTACCGAGGTCACTCTATCTAGCACGTCCTGTTCACCCACACCCTGCTGGGGAGGGGGTTGAACACGCGAACTTATCCAGCGTCTTTTGCACAATCTGATCTCCTTGGACACCATAAATGTCACCTGGAAACACCTGTGCGTGTGTTCTTGAACAGCAAACACTCGGAAAGAGCACAAATTACAAGAATCGATACTACGGGACGCCAGTTGCGCCTGACATGACCTTGAGAAACAGGGCATAGGTCATGGGTCATAGAGAGTATAATTTTGTTTAAGAGTAAGTGTCAAATTGTTTAACACGCGCACTGGAGAGGGGGGGGGGGGACTTTGGTGCCCCCACATGTTTTGGTAAATAACTCGTAAACTAAAAGAGGCAAACCACTGCTACTTCGTGATATTAAAGCCAACACAATAGCGGATCGTTTGACGCAAAAACAAATAAAATTTATCCGTATTTTATATATATATATATATATATGGATTTGAAATCGAAGATGGCGGCGTGAATTGCTGTCGGCGAAGCGATATTTCAGGCACCAGTAGTCAGATCGGGATGATTCAAACGTCATTCGGCATCTCTGGGTAACCTGATGTCAGAAACATCTAATTGATCTCATTATGGTGACCTATGACGTCACGGAAAGGTCACGTTAGGTCATTGGTAAACTTTGGTACAAAATGCCTAGTTTTGTCCCCCGTGACCTGATTTGACCTGGAAGATATTAGCCTAGGGCACCCCAATTTTCCTGAGCAAATGTAGACCATCATAGCAGGTACCTGTAAGTTTAATCGCTCTAGCTCTCTCGAAGATCTCAGGGGGGGGGGGGACAAAAGTGACCCCCTCTAGTGCGCGTTAGTGGCATACCCCTTTCCAGTGGGCGTGTTAAAAGTGGGTACTGAAAGTTTCATCACAATCGGTTGATAAATACGCGAGTTATTCCCGATAACCCGAGAGGATGGTATCCACCCCTCCCCCTGCACTGGCGAGGGTTAACGGACATATTCCCTCCCCGGGTGAGTTGGCAGAGCTTGAAGCATGGAGTACCACGACGCGAAGATATCAGTGCGCCTTAGGCGCACTGCATCGTTCTTGTTTCGCGTAAAATCATCAGGTGGATTCGTGGACGTTTGCACCTGTAATTTCGGGATTCTACACCAAAATTGACACGTGTTATGATAAAAAACACGTAAAAGCACCCGGTAACAGCACGGTTCGACCCCAGGCGCGGACCAAGAGGGGGGGGGGGGCGCTAGGGCGCCCCCCCCCCCTCCTGAGCCAGGGTCGCGCCCATGTCGCGCCATACAAACGCGCCCATAGGGCGCAACTTTTGTATGCCCCCCCTGACCAAAATCCTGGATCCGCGCCTGCAACCCACGGTCAAACTAATGATACGCTAGAAATCGACTGCTAACTGAGCGATTTGTGCTGACGTGCGGAACACTGTTATTCAGTCTCCAATGTTGGATATCCGCTGACTATGGATAGCCGACCTCTTGACCCGCGAGACAAACAGCCCTGACCACCATCCGGGTCGCGGCGCATTCCTTTGCCGCACCACCCCGCACTTCCTCCCTCTCCTCCCCATCCCCAGGTCACGCACCTGTCAGACAGCCACAATGGGTACCAACTAGAGGTGGCAAAAGTTTATATTTTTTGGACCCAGACCCGACCCGGTCCCAAAAGCTAAACAAATGGACCCAGTTATACCCGGTGCAAGGCAAGTTTGGACCCAGCGGACCCAACTAGCAAAATGTTGTCTCGCAACTAATATTGACAAAATCTGCACTCCATAGTTAGTACAAGTAAACTAACTATTGCAGTTACAAATACATACAGTTCAGATTGGCCAACAGCACAAAGAAACCTGCGTACCAGTGTTTTTACTTGCGTGAAACCAGCATGAAATATAAGTTAGACCCATTCTATACCCAGTAACATTTGCAGGGACCCAGTCTGGGACCAACTGGGTCCAGGCTGGGTCTAGAGACCTGGTCCTCGGGTCCTCGTTTTGCCACCTCTAGTACCAGCTTACGGTGGGGAAACCACCCTTTTGCGTTTATCACTACCGTAGCGCCGCGTGGTGGCAAGGGAAGATATTTATTAGACCGACCGTACATGCTATTTTTATAACATTAATCTCCCTCTCTTTTTTCCGCCTTTACGGAGCATTCACATATCAAATTCCCTTATCAACAGCGTGCTTTTTCAGCAAAAAGATCATGACTCATCTAACACATATTTGGTTCTCAAGTCTTCATCATTTTTACCCACTTTTAGTTAATTCGTTTAATTACTGGGTCAAATGGTGTATAGCAATCTTCAAAGAAAAGAAGAATACCAAACACGTGCTTGCCTATATCCCTTCCAGTCGGTGGTTTTGAAGTACCAGTTAACCAACGTACCAACCGATTGCCGCTCGCAGAATGACGGTACATTTACAACTATCTCCCCCGTCAATGTTAAAACTACCGGTTCCAATCCGCACCGCTTCACCTCCGTTTTGTTTTTCACCACCAGCGTATCTTCAACAATACCCAGCCGGTGACCCACCCTATTCAGAATCGGTTTACAGCGGCGAACGCGTGCGCCATGCACATCAATTAACAGCGGGACACCTCCTTTCCGGAGATCACCCATCCGCAGCCGCGCTCGCCTTCGCCGACCGCAGGCGCTAATCTCCGGCGCGCGTGCGCGCTCGACCAATGAGATCGCGCCTCCGCCCGCCTCCGCGGCGCCGTGGCCAATGAGCGTGTCGCGGCCCGGCACGCTCCCTCGTCTGCGTCACGCGCTGCCGGCCGCGGCGCCGGCGGCGTGCTGACGGCAGGTGCGGCGCCCGCGGCAGCGCCCCAGGCGATCCCGCCAGGCGCGGCGGCTCGCTAGGCAGTCGAGTCAGTCGAGTGCAGTGTGCCGTGTAGAGAGGAGGACTCGAAGCCGAAGGTGCTCGCTCGAGGCGTAGCGCGTGCGCCGTGGGAAAAACGAACGTTTGGATTGCCGAGTTGAGAAGCTGTTTGAGGTTTGACCTCAGCTGAGGACGCCGGCGGGTGAAGAGGATTTGGGACCCACTAAGTTGTAAGTAAGAGTTATGCTCGTGTGGTTCTAAACGGCTGTAACCACTGATAAATGAGATTTAAGCTCGGGGTAAGATGTGACTGCGACATGTATGATCATGTGTGTTGTTACGACTTGTCCACCTTTTCCCAGTTTTAAAAGCCACTGATGATATTTAGGAGAAGGCTCATGCAATTTGCCTAACACAACTAGGGTGTGTACATCTTTCTTATCTTTAATAAATATATTTTGGAAGAAGCCCCGATCCTTTGATGACCGAAGCACCCACATTCTCCACTGTACAGTTATAGTAACAACTAACAGGTAGGTAGTGACTTCGTACCAGCATTTGGTTCAACAACACTTGACTCTTGGCTTGCGCTGATACACATACTTGCAAGCTTTTCATGAGTCTATAAAGGGACATGGTTTAGATACCTCGCGTCAACTCAGTAATTTTATATTTCCTGTCAGTAGCAAAACACTGGGATGACATAGACTACAAACTTTCAGTGATAATCACATTCCTCGCGAAGGTATGTCACCGATCAAAACTGACTTTAATAGCTATTGACAGACGATTTTCCGCTGGACATTTATCCGATTGTTTAGAGGAGTTCCGGTTAAAATACCTCTGCCGACGTCAGCTGGCCAGCCAGTCACAGACATGGCGCAGAGATGGCGGCATATGTGACCAGATCTGGCGGACTCGGATGTGTATTATTACGGTGAAACAGAGTATTTGTGCTGCTATTTGCCAGTAAATAGTTGGAATGTTTCAGTCAGCTGGCACACGGAAGCGCATTTGGTGACTAGATAGCTTCCTGTCCCTGGCACTGTTCATACACAGCTTATACGTACATCGTACGAGGTAATTATCTGTTTTTAAATCAGATTTTCACACTCAAGCGTAATTAAAATTCATTTCTAGGCATGTAATGTTCCAAGAGTACCTCCAACACTGATTGTGTTTTACAATATTTATTGTGATTAAATAATCTTTTTGTAGATTATTAGCTGACATAAGGGCCAACCGCTGCAACTCTCCACAGCTGTTGTGGCGTCCTTAAGCCCCAAAACACCGCATTTAATAACTGGCTAGATACGATGAGAAACGAAACAATAGTTATAACAAACCGTTTTGTTAACCGGCAACTGAATCAGTTCAGATTTTAACCGGCGAGTATCTTTCGGCATGTTCAGCACTGTCTGCGCTGCATCGTCTGCCCCTGCCCCTGTCCCCAGGCGTTGGGTCTGTCAGTGGTACCTCGTACCAGACCAGACAGCTGTGCCGACCTCGACGCCGGTCTCGTGTGAACACGCAGCAAGGCCGCGCGTCCGCCTCCCCACCGCTTGTCTTTGTTTTACCCAGTTGTGGAGTCCCGCTACCTTGGCTTGATCCCAGGGCTCCCTGGCTCTCGGCCAAAACGGGGACGAGCGATGAGGGTGTGTGTGAGTCATATTCAGGGCGTGCAGGGGTAGTGGTTATTTCCAGAATGTGTCCTTGTTGTGAGGAGATTGACGATAAAAAAACGATTATCACTTGTGTATTATCCAATACCCGAAGGACATCTGGATCACAACTATATATATATATATATATATATATATATATATATATATATATATATATATATATATATATATATATATATATATATATATATATATATATATATATATATATATATATATATATATATATATATATATATATATATATATATATATATATATATATATATATATATATATATATATATATATATATATATATATATATATATATATATATATATATATATATATATATATATATATATATATATATATATATAACATTAATTTAAGACATTGGATACACGAAAAAAATGAGAGAAACTGTTCACAATGCACTGCGTAAATTACCCAAGACAGCGAACACTGTAAATTACCCAAGACAGTCACCATTTCGCTCCGATTCTTAGTTACTTGTACATCAATTATAACTCACACCATTCTAAGCGCCGCCACGTGCCGCCGCGTGCTAGCACGTGCCGTGACACGTGTCGGCACTACCTGACGCGCCTAGTGGCTGACCTCTGACCTGACCGGCACCAGAGGTCAGGGGCCGTGAGAACCGCGCGATGTCTATGGTTAACAGGCCGACGCTGCCGTACAAAGACAGAACCACGTATGTCAAGCGCTTGTAAACTGTGACATACGTGGTTGCTCCTTTGCACGGCAGGACTGCCCGTCCCTCTGCCGGTGTGAGGTGCGTCACAACTGCCAGCGTTCATTGGATTTGCCTCGGATGGAACATGTGGTCATTGCTAGCATGTCAAAATTGTGGAGATCATCTGTAGAAAGTGATTAAAAGGCGTGCTTTTATATTTCAGTCCGTCATTCGTTTTACTTCATTGCAAAACTCGAATGGCATTGGGTAGTTTATTCTTAGATGTTGAAGGGGTGGGGTGTGTTTGGTGATAGCTTCTCCTCCTCGCTCAGATGATTAGAAACAATGAGTAAGGCACTGGGAGGCTTAGATGTTTTCCAATGACTTGCTTTCTTTCAGACAGATCTCGTCCCATTCGAAGTCGGCTACAAAGATCTAGGCTAGTCTCTTGTCGGTCATTGCAGTCACCGTGGAGACGCTGTGGTGTTGTCTTCTTACTCTCTGCTGCAGTCACTGAGAAGACCGCATAGCTTTGGTTAGCTTCTTGGTCCCCGTTGCAGTCGCCGTGAAGACCGCCTGCCTTAGGTTAGCTTCTTGGTCCCCGTTGCAGTCACTGAGAAGACCGCATAGCTTTGGTTAGTTTCTTGGTCCCCGTTGCAGTCGCCGTGAAGAACGCCTGCCTTAGGCTAGCTTCTTGGTCTCCGTTGCAGTCACTCAGAAGACCGCATAGCTTTGGTTAGTTTCTTGGTCCCCGTTGCAGTCACTGAGAAGACCGCATAGCTTTGGTTAGTTTCTTGGTCCCCGTTGCAGTCACTGAGAAGACCGCATAGCTTTGGTTAGTTTCTTGGTCCCCGTTGCATTCGCCGTGAAGACCGCCTGCCTTAGGTTAGCTTCTTGGTCCCCGTTGCAGTCGCCGTGAAGACCGCCTGCCTTAGGTTAGCTTCTTGGTCCCCGTTGCAGTCGCCGTGAAGACCGCATAGCTTTGGTTAGTTTCTTGGTCCCCGTTGCAGTCGCCGTGAAGACCGCCTGCCTTAGGTTAGCTTCTTGGTCCCCGTTGCAGTCGCCGTGAAGACCGCCTGTCTTAGGTTAGCTTCTTGGTCCCCGTTGCAGTCGTTATGAATTCGAGACTTGTCTTCTTGTTGATGTTGATGAGAGATGTCTTCTTGTTCAATGGTGCAGTCACTGGGATTTTTCTGAGCTACACGATAGCTTCTTGTTCGTCATCGCAGTCACCAGGGAGTTACAGAGGCACGGGATAGCTTCTTGTTAGCCGTTGAAGTCGTTGGGACTGCTTGGTGTTACATGCAAGCCCAGGTTCAGCAGCACTGAGGAAACATGGTCTAACTGAATGAAGTCAGATAAGTGGTGTGTTTTTCAGCAGTCAGAATACGACACATTTTCTGACGTCCGGTTTGTCATCTGATCGATTGTACCCGGCATTTCGGCACATTCCATTTTTGAGAAGTAACCAAATGGTCCGATTCTTTGAACATAAATTCCAGTACCATAACGTGGGAGACATTGATCTTAACTACTAACCAAATATGGTATGGAATAATGTCCACTGGAAGTACCGTAACGCCGTCACACTACACCTTCACCGCCGTCACGTGTCACCTGTGACCACACCCCACCCTCCCCTCCCCTCCCCACCCCACCTCAACCCACCCTCCCCTCCCCTCCCCTCCCCTCCCCTCCCCTCCCCTCCCCTCCCCTCCCCTCCCCTCCCCTCCCCTCCCCTCCCCTCCCCTCCCCTCCCCTCCCCTCCCCTCCCCCACTCTTGTCCAGCCTACAGTAGTCCTACATCACACGGATGGTCCGGTTTGGAGGTGATTATTTTGTTTACCACGGACTCCACAACCGCCGCCTGCCGGCCGGTCACACTGTTGCACTGGTCCACTTCCCATATAAATGACTGGGGGAGTGGAGGGGGGGATGGGGAAGCGACAGGGGAAGGGAGGGGGGAGTTATGACAGCCCATGGCTGATAGCTTAGCGGCAGGATGACGCGGCATGACGTCACAGGACATGACATGTGACGTCACATGACATGTCAGGGAGGAGGACATGTTCGGCGTGATACATCGCACCGTGTGTGCAGACCGAGATTGGGACTTTGTCGTATCCTGTGGCACTTGGTCGGCGCATTGAGACAAAATCGATACTGCAGTCGTGTACGACCACTGGAAAGTAACAATTTCTGAATCGGTGTTTAACTGCTGCATTACATCTTTTTTTTAACTTGAATGGTGAAACTTGAGCTTTAAAACCTGAAATCCTTGCCACCAACTGATATTCAGATGATGATCAGGGGCGCCATTTTACCAATAGAAGCATCAGGTTAAAGTTGTGTTGTGAATCAAGTTGTTTATGCGGGTCCTGTTCTTAAACAGTCACCGAAACATTTGAGAATTAAAGGGCTGCATGTCGTCTATTTACTCAGCCGTCATCTTCCCTGTGTCCTGAATCATGTACTTACTTACGTGCTATCTGAAGGGGAAACAAATGATGATGAAGATGATGATGAGGATGATGATGATTTGTTTCTCTTCCCCAGCGTAAACTGGCAAACCTGGCACCGTCACTCCAAGCTGTGGCGTCGCCGGTTGTGCCGCCGCCGCCGCCGGCCAATCGGGACGACTTTTACAGTGACTACGACCAATCACCGACGCCGACACAGCACTACGACCAATCACCGACGCCGACACAGCCTGCGATGACTGCAATGGACGTTGCCGTCAGCCAGCAGCAGTTTCTGGCCATGGGTGACGAGCCCACGAGGAGAAAACGTGAGTGGCGCGAGACAATGCGAAAGTGGCACGAGACAATGCGTGAGTGCCACGTGACAATGCGCTCAAGTGTCTGCCGAGTTTATAAGAGACTTTGAAAAACAGGATGGCGACACTACGAAGCCTCTTCTTCGTCAAATTATGGCCCGGTGGCTACATTTTACTAACATAAATCATTTCTAAAACTAGTAGAATGGTGTTCTAGAGTTCTCTTTTGATGAAGTGAATTGCTATTGGCTGCCATTTTGAGTGTATCCTTATAAACATATTTTAGCTAATCATTCCTTTGTACGCTGTTTGCTAAATATATTTGGGGACAATCTAAATTTGAACTAAATTAAGAACTAAATTTATCAACTACATCTCCATAGTTTCGTTCCTTCAATTTCGTTAATTGTGTTTGTAATTTCCGTGGGTTGTGCTCTTCATCTAGGTACCCGTAATTCCATTTTCGTCGATTTCTCACAAGTTTCCTGTGCGACTTGTCTCTCAAGGTTGCAAAATACGCATGTGTAGTGGAGTTAGGACATAACGTTACGTGAAGATACGTGAACATACGTGGAATACGCGCGTGTAGTGGAGGTAGGACATACCGTTACGGGAACATAAGTGAACATACGTGGAATACGCGTGTGTAGTGGAGTTAGGACATATCGTTACGTGAACCTACGTGAACATACGTGGAATACGCGTGTGTAGTGGAGTTAGGACATATCGTTACGTGAACCTACGTGAACATACGTGGAATACGCATGTGTAGTGGAGGTAGCACATACCGTTAGCATGTCAGCTTAATGGACGGACTTGGCTAAAACTGACAGCGCGCGGACACTTTGTAGCATCCGGACAATTAAATGGACGTAGTGGGAAATTACACATCGCTTCCTTCACTTTCCAATCTGTGTGGAAGACGTCATTTTTAGGTGCAGCCATTTTCTCACCAACTGGATTTCAAAATAGTTCGAATGTGTTTGGTTGTTTTTGAAATACGTAACATAATTACGTCATGAAAACCTCCAAAACTCATCTTTCGTCGCCCTAGCTTAGTGCTCAGCTGTGCATACTGAATCCGAATTACTGAATCCGTTGGTATTAGTATCACCAGTGAGGCGCCGTAGTCGGCGATGAACGAGCGAGCGCGAACGAAATGTATGGTGAATTTCAACTCGATGCATGGCGGCAAGTAGTTTCTGAGATACAAAAAAGGGTGCGCACATGCGCACGAGCAGAGGCAGCCATCTTTGACTTGTGGGAAAGTGGGGGCTGAGAGGTCCTTAACAACACACCAAATTTGAACACAATCGGCTCAGCCGTTCCAGAGATATATAATAGGGGTGTGCACGTGCGCACGTGCAAAGCCACCCCACCCCTGAGTTGTGTGAAAGTGGCGGCTGAGGGGTCCCTAACCACACGCGAAATTTGCACATAATCTGCCCAGCCGTTGCGGAGTTATTGCGGGAAAGTACTTTTCAACACCCCTAACGCGGCACGCGCCACGCGCCACGCGCAGTGGTAGTCACCCACATGAGTCGCCACTGGTCTCAAACAGGGTAGGTTAGATGGGGATGCTCAGCAAAGAAGTCAGCTTGTCAATCGAACGTGAGGCTGCAGAGATATGAGCTTCTCAAAAGCGACGCCACGAGCCGGGCCGGGCCGGGTCGGGTCGGGTCGGGCCGCTCATAATCAGATTTTTTCCCATACACCACGGAAGGAAGAGCGAGCGCGAAGCGCTCGCTCGTAATAACAACTTCCCTGGGGCCGGATGGCTTCGCACAACTGCACGAGTGCCAGCCGATAAAGTCCACTGAATGGTTATTCTGGAGGACGTGCACCTTGCTGGCCGCTGCAAAACACATATGTGCGGGATTTGGACAAATTGCCCAGTTCTGATTGGGCGTTGCTCGGCAAAATAGTGTGTTTTTCCAGGAGCAGGATGCATGGCATATTGTGTTTCTTGCGGTACCGGTTAAATGGATGAGCTGTCTGGAGTTGGGCGGCAGGTTTCAGCGTTACGTATTTCCCCGAGGCGACAGAGTAAGTGGTTTAAAACGGCCGTACTGTGTGATTTTTCTGAGGACCCGTGTGTTGCGCTGGCGTTACGGAACCGGCAGCAAAAAACTCGGTCATGAGGTTTTAATGATCGAACTCGATGTAACACAGTCGTCATTTGTGAAAAAGAGACATCGGATATGACATCAATCTAAATTACTAGTGTTCATTACTTGGTACCGTCGCAGTTTGATTCAGACCTATACCAGAATTCTGATGGTTTGATCCCGTTTTTATATACAATTACAAAAGATGAGACAATGTTAATTAATCGGACTTTTTGTCAGCACAGTTATCCGTTTGAACACCCCAGAGTACTGAGTAACACTTGTCAGCTACTCAGCTACGATCCTCTTCTCTCCGACGCCACCGCCGCCGGCCGTCGCCGCCGGCCCGCCGCGGGGCGTGTCCTATTAACGGGTCTCACGGCGTGCTCTTTTATCGGGGTACGACTGCGGCGATAAAACTTTGCAGGGCGGAAGCTGACGACCGGAAGGGCGGGTCCCGGCGGCCGCGGCGGCGCAGCGCCCCAGGGCAAAGATGGCCCGGGGAGCCACAACAAAGGCCGGGGTGGACAGGGAGGCAGCGGCAGGTTGACGGGGCTGTGTGGTGGGCTGGATAGCTCGACCCTGCGCAGGGTGTTGTACAGGAGGAGGCGAAAGGAAGGAGGGTGTATGTGAAGTGGAGAAAGCGAACTTCGTCAAAAGATAGCTGCTGCTGAGAGATAGGAATTTCTGAGCTTCGGCTGCTGAAAGCTGCTACATTGTCGCGAAGATTGCTTAATTCGTGTGCTCCTGCGAATCTTCTGAAGGTGTTTGTCTTACATTGACATATTTGTATGTCATCTCGCTCGAATTATGCTATTATTTTAGGCATACGATAACACACGTGACACGTCCTTTAAGCAACGCGTAGCTCAACAGGTCTGCTCTACCGAACTCCGCAATAGTCCACCTGCTCTGGTGGCAGCTGGCTCTCCGTTGGTCAAACATCCACGATCCGACAGACCTCGGGGCGGGGGGGGGAGGTTCTGAGGGGGCAGTTAGTCAGCGGTGGGGCAGGTGCCCGTGTGACCGCCAGTTTCCGCCCCTCCCCCCTTGCCCCCCCCCCGCTCGCTGTTCACCACTTACTGGCGCCACGCCGCCGCCGACCCAAGGTTAAAAACGACACCGGCCTCCCACACTTTCACCGTTGGCGACGTAAATGGGCTCGGCGATTCCAGAAATGTGGCAGGGCCTCGGCTAACATGTTAACTGGAGGGACAAATGCCCCAGTAGTGGTCGCAAATTTCCCTGCTAGTGACTTCATTTTACCCCCTCTCCCATGGGAGCAAAACACATAGGTAAAATATAGATATGCTGTCTGTCAGACGAAGACTAGCGTCACTGGATTTTGTGTGTGCAGCTAGGTTCATATTGAATAATATAGTGATTTGTTTTCACGTCACGAGTAGGTCCGCTTAAACGAAGGTTATACAAATATATCAACAGGTACTTTTAACATAATGCCTTAGTATCATGTTTCGAACGCCCCATGTCAAAATTACTTAGCCGAGGCCCTGAGGGGTGGTAGTGGGTTGAGGCTGAAATTCGGTGAAGGGTTGCGATGAGACTTATATTGCACCCTGGGTGCCGTTTCGAATCTCTCGCATCGAAGTGGGCGATTCGGCACCCGGTCAAATCTCGAGTTTCAGAACAGCTATAACAGCCTCATGTGCAGGGTGGCACTGCTTGGCGATTGCCTTGGTTTTATAAGATTTATAATGAGACGTCCACTCATTCATTTGACGGTCTGGTGTAAGACACATGATTAGATTAGATTAGATTGTATTAGATTAGATGTACGAGTAGAGCGAATCCGTATAGTTGTTCCTTATTCGAGAGATAGTCTACATACAAACATAGTTTTTCAGTGAGTCATGTTGGCGGATCAAAACGGGTGTTTTGGGGGCAAATCAAAAATAAAATCAGAAAATTATGAAAACTCATCGGATTTCGCATGCTTATGCACTGATAGCTTATTTAAAACAAACTTTCCTATGCAAAAGTTGCTTATATTTTTTCTATATCAGGAAATGTGTCCATTTCTCGCCGATTTCAGGCGATTTGGGGGAGGCATGGCCCCTTGGCCCCCCTGGATCCGCGCATGGACTTCCATGTCACGAGTACTATCTCCTTGTCGTGACCAAATTTATGTCATGGCCCGTCAGCTGGCGCCGCCGTCAGCTGGCGAATAATGACAGAAAGCAGCAACTGGTGGTCGAGTCACTCGGTGATTCACGTGCAATCACCGAAACTGCGCGTAATTTTGCACTGCGGCTGGCAGCGGTAGGGTCCGTAGGCGACTCATCGTTTCCACAGTCCAGTCATCCCGTGCACTGGACTGTGGGAGAGAGGTTGCAGTGGGAGAGAGGTGCAGTGGGAGAGAGGTTGATATTAGTCAGATCGAGTGGACCGACATTATCTGAGTCAGCCAGGCCATCCGAGTCCGGTGAATTTTGTAAGCCTCAGGGCCTCTGTTCTCTGAATTTAACTGTGTTATGCCGCGCAAAAATGTGATCTGTGATAATTGCGTGGACGTAGAGTTGTTTTGCTTTAAAACCTTCAGCTGCAGCGATTTTTGTATTATTTCGGTTAAAACAAATAATCTAAAGCATTAGTAATGATATATTGCGAACCCATATTTTGCAAGACCACACTTTTGAAGAAACCAACACAAAATCGTTCACATTATTAATGGGCACTGCCACCGGACAAGGTCTCACAATCCTTCAAAATCACGGCGCCTTTCACCACGGCACAAGATTGCAAGACTCTCTCAATCGCAATGTGTAGGCTAATTTAGAGCAGAATGAGTTTCTTGAATAAAGCGGAGTTGTGGTGGAAAATTATGGATAAATGCGTGTTGTGCAAGCCGGCTATTATAAGCCTAGACAATGGCCAGCGCTGTTCAGGCCAGTGCACACTGTCTGTTTCATACAATGAGGTAACCAACTCAAGTTAATAAAGAAAACTTGCCACGGTACCTGTCCCACTTTCCTTTTTTATTAATTTAATTCTATTTGTATTTACTTCCATTGATCTTCTTCCTATTTGACTGGCTAACAATTCAAAAAAGGAATTTTAAAATGTTTCTAAAGTCTAAGTTCTAATAAATCGCAGTCATCATTTTTTCTTTCACGCGCTACTTTCGTACTCATGCGCAACCACCTACCATTTTTTGCGCAACCACCTACCAACCACCCCAGGATTTAAAAGCCAAGAGTCCTGCACAGTCCCCAGCACGGGACATCTGCCTCCGCCTGATGTCCGCCTGTGTGGGGCGGTTTGTGGAGCGTCACCGGACTGGACTGGCCGCGCCGGATGTACCCCTCCCTCCCTCCCCTCTGCCCCGCCCCGCCCGCTTCAGTCTGCAGCTGCCGGCGGCGGCGCGGCGGCGGCGGCGGCAGGGACGGCGGCGGGGGCGGGGGCGGGGGCGGGCGACTGGCAGTGTAGCGGTACAGGCGCGTCGGACAGACATGGGAGGGGTGGGGGGGGGGGGGGGGGGGGGGAGATGGCACGTGAACTTATGAAGCTAGCACCTGACCCGGCTGACGGGACCTTTGAGGGCTGCTAGGCGAAGACTAGCAGTTCAAAAGTTGACAGCATTTGGCCAAGGGCATGTTGGTCTTGAAGGTTTTGGACTTGCTGTATAGTAACGTTGTAAAAACAACAAAAAACTATGTGGCCCCAGTTTTTTTTCTCTCAATATTATGATGCATGAAAGCAAATTTCCGACGCTCTAAAGCTCAAGTCTGAAAGTTTTAATCAAATGATTACATTTTCAAAGCAAGTTTCCTGGGGGCCTAATTTTAACCATTTAACTATCGTCCTGTCGACTTTAGAAAAAGTCACCTATGACGATGCAAAATGTTGTACTATAAACCAGATTCTGCTAGTTATTCCACTAGTTATTCCGTTATTCCACTAGTTATTCCGTTATTCCGCTAGTATTAGCCTCTTTTGCAACAATTATTCTTCCAAACGACCCCTACCGGGTATGCCAAACTTCCTCTGAATTCTGATAGCGTTAAATCCTAACTCGAGCTCCCTGGCCGAGCCGCCTAAAACAGATGCAGTATCCGAACTCAAACTCCCTGGCCGAGCCGCCTAAAACAGATGCAGTATCCGAACTAGAACTCCCTGGCCCAGCCGCCTAAAACAGATGCAGTATCCGAACTGGAACTCCCTGGCTGAGCCGCCTAAAACAGATGCAGTATCCGAACTGGAACTCCCTGGCTGAGCCGCCTAAAACAGATGCAGTATCCGAACTGGAACTCCCTGGCCGAGCCGCCTAAAACAGATGCAGTATCCGAACTGGAACTCCCTGGCCGAGCCGCCTAAAACAGAGGCAGTATCCGAACTGGAACTCCCTGGCCCAGCCGCCTAAAACAGATGCAGCATCCGAACTGGAACTCCCTGGCCCAGCCGCCTAAAACAGATGCAGTATCCGAACTGGAACTCCCTGGCCCAGCCGCCTAAAACGGATGCAGTATCCGAACTGGAACTCCCTGGCTGAGCCGCCTAAAACAGATGCAGTATCCGAACTGGAACTCCCTGGCCGAGCCGCCTAAAACAGATGCAGTATCCGAACTGGAACTACCTGGCTGAGCCGCCTAAAACAGATGCAGTATCCGAACTGGAACTCCCTGGCCCAGCCGCCTAAAACAAATGCAGTATCCGAACTGGAACTCCTTGGCTGAGCCGCCTAAAACAGATGCAGTATCCGAACTGGAACTCCCTGGTCGAGCCGCCTAAAACAGATGCAGTATCCGAACTCAAACTCCCTGGCCGAGCCGCCTAAAACAGATGCAGTATCCGAACTGGAACTCCCTGGCCCAGCCGCCTAAAACAGATGCAGTATCCGAACTGGAACTCCCTGGCTGAACCGCCTAAAACAGATGCAGTATCCGAACTGGAACTCCCTGGTCGAGCCGCCTAAAACAGATGCAGTATCCGAACTCAAACTCCCTGGCCGAGCCGCCTAAAACAGATGCAGTATCCGAACTGGAACTCCCTGGCCCAGCCGCCTAAAACAGATGCAGTATCCGAACTGGAACTCCCTGGCTGAGCCGCCTAAACAGATGCAGTATCCGAACTGGAACTCCCTGGCCGAGCCGCCTAAAACAGATGCAGTGCGCGAACGTCGCAGCACTCAGCATCCAGATGAAATATGCTGAGAATTCTGACGATTGATTCGTTCCGATCTAGCGATGTTTCTCACTGCGTTCACCACCTGTGTCGAAACATGGGAACCTTCTGGCCAACACCGTGTCAAATCTCTAGTCAATCCGTCAAAATCCCACGTCACTTATTCCGACTCCAGTTTGCGGCCGATCACAGTTGCGAGTGTTCCGCTGGACGGTCGTCGCTAGCGTTGCATGTGAGCGCGGTTTTACACCCGCTTTGCTCGTGTTCGAGCCTGGTGCTCGTCCTTCCCTGCGCTGGCCGAATTTGGCGCCGCCGCAGTAATTGCTGGAGCGCTGTTCGCCCCGCCACCCGGTGCCAGTTTCCAGGTGACCGGAAACTGAGCAGGGCAGGGCGCGCGCCGGGACGCCCCAGGCGATGCCGGCGGCGGTGGCGGCGGCGGCGGCGGCGGCGGAGGGCGGTGGCGGCTGGTGATGAGATCCGCCGCCGCCGCCGCCCCCGCCCCCGCCCCGCCCTCCGCCGCCGCCGCCGCCGCCGCCGCCCTGTAGGTGTAATGATCCGTTTCCGGGCCACCACCAGCGCGGTGGGAGGACACAGACGAGGACAGGGAGCGGGGAGCGAGGACAGGGAGTAGGTAGGACACAGGGAGCGTGGAGCGGGGAGCGGGGAGCGGGGACAGGGAGTAGGTAGGACACAGGCAGCAGGGAACAGGGACGGGACGGGGACGGGGAGCAGGGAGCAGGGAGCAGGGAGCAGGGAGCGGGGAGCGGGGAGCGGGGAGCGAGGACAGGGAGTAGGTAGGACACAGGGAGCGGGGAACAGGGACGGGACGGGGACGGGGAGCAGGGAGCAGGGAGCAGGGAGCGGGGAGCAGGGAGCAGGGAACAGGGAACAGGGAGCAGGGACGGGAAGTAGTTTATACTACTTCTAAGAATGCTACAATTTGCCACAAATCGCATGTTTGCGCGATTTTACCAATTTACAGTTGGCACAAATACTTCTGACATAGTGTTTAGCAGCCTCAGCAACTAACAGCTCTGAATCCGTTTTTTAATAAAGAACCAGAAAGCAAACAAACCCTGAATTCCTTATCACCACCCACTAGCAAGCGACAACTGATTTCGCCCCACCCTCTCCCTCCCCACCTCTCCTCACTCTCCTCCCCCTCCCCCACCTCTCCTCCCTCTCCTCCCCCTCCCCCACCTCTCCTCCCCCTCTCCTCCCCCTCCCCCACCTCTCCTCCCCTCTCCTCCTCTCCAGGATAACTCTCTCTATCCGCCGGCGGGTTCCGCCTGCCCGCCCCCTATCTCCCCGTCAGACAATGGTCGTATTGTCGACGCTCGTCACGCTCTAATATGATCGAGATCGAGCCTCGGAACATCTCAATAGACTCAGTCACCGGAGGCACCGGCGGCGGGAGATGGTATTAAACGGAGAGAGAAGGGCCATATTGCATTCGATGGGAAAGGGTGGAGGATGTGTTACAAATATGTCACGTGGGGATAGTGATGCGATCTTCAACTGTGTACAAATGTTCTGCTCAGTCAGAATAACGCATAATTTATTGAGTAGTTTAATAGTTTTGGTGTCGTTATCGATGTAAATGTTCTAGATCACTTGAAAACGTAGGAGACAGTGGTGTCGATTTTTCAAAACGATTGGGAGGAAGGGGGGGGGGGCGAACAGGGACGGATCCAAGAGCGCCATGGCTTTACCGAAACCACCGAAATCGGATGCAAATTAACACATTTTAAAGAAACTCTAGGCAAGTTGTACAAACGAGAGTATTTTTTAGTCAATTCTTAATGCAAAAACAGGCGAAATCTCATTACTTTTGGAATTCTGTCGGAGGGCCCCTCAAACCAACGTTTTTGGCCGGTCTGCATCCGCCAGAAGGCCCGAGTCCTTACTTTATCAGAAGCTTGGTTTTCCATGGATCACTGTGAATGAAACCTGTATGTTTCAGATAATCTGAGGCCAGAAACAAGGGCGGATCCAGAAAGGCAAACAAGTTAGTTTGTGGAACAAATCCCAAAAACTCTCACACATATATACAATTCACGGGATTCCGCCTCTTTATACATGAAGAGATCATTTAAAACAAACCTTGCTTAGTAAAAGCTGCGTAGATTTTCTTTTGAAATATGATTTTTTTTTTGCCGATTTGAGGTGGTTTGGGAGGATCCGCCAGCGGACAAAAACATTGGATGGGGGGGGGGGGCGAGGGTGCCATTGGGAGGGAGGACTCAACATGGGGGGAGAAGGCCACTCCAAAAGTATATAAATCGACACCTATGGTAGGAGGAGAACAACATCATAAATAGCATAACAAATCAATCAATAAGAGAAGCAAAAGTAAATTTTTCAGAAATTTAGAACTATCGGCTTCATCAGTCATGCCATTGAATACATAAGTACAAATATAATAAGCGATAACAAGGTGTGAATTGTAGAGAAAACGCTACTTTTAAAACAAAAGTAGCAACGGCTACTTACGCTCAGACACCCACCCACGAAATCACGCGCAACCACTCCAAGTCCACCTGGGCATGACGTCACACACACATAACCTCGCACACTACTGGGCGGAATACGTTAGTCCTCGCTCAAACCGGCAAGGAGGACGCCGGGGGCCACGTCGACTTCGGGCACTTTTGGGCACTCGTTTCCCGGTGTCGAGGGTGCGGTGCCGGCGCGAGGCCGTGTTTGAGAGTTTCCGCCCGCCCGCCGGCCCCACCAGCGCCGTGTTTTCGGCCATCACTATGTCGTCATGTCGTGTGGTCTCCGTGTGAGCGGAGCGTGCTTTTTAGGATGTTTTCATTACGAAGGAGAATTAGTGCCGTTATGGTGAGACATGAGCAGGAAATTAAGCGCTCATTGCGGAAATGCGAACAGAGTCAGGCGACGGAAGGATAACGTAGTGGAATTCACAACGCAGCACGTGCGTATGGGAGCTTCGGCAAAAATGGGTTTCTCAGGGATGAAATACTGCATGCATTTAAATTCAGCGAGAAGTTATAGCCTAATATTTTCTTCACAGGTAAAATTACTACTAGTCCTTCTCACGATCGTCCCGGCGTCTTTCCAACATGCCTTCGGTACCGTATTTTTCATTCTGTCGACATCCAAATAACTTCCGGTGTTACCTCGAGTTGTGTGGCTGTTTCACTCACACGCACGTCGCTCACGGGCTCGAAACTCGGCGAAGTTCGTTACAAATTGCCCTGCAGGCCCGCTCCCGTGGTGGCGCAGATACGCCGACTGGCTAGTTCACCGTTCTGCCGATGGGCGGCGCCACTGTATTGTGGTGGCGATACAACAGGAATACAACAACAGGATACAACAGGCGATACACAGACAGGGTAACAAGGAGATGGGGGCGGGGTAACGGTTTAACATTTCTGAAGGTAATACCAAGTGCAATAGGTGGAATATTAACCACGCTGTCACCAGCGACTATCAATTTGCCACCAAATTTCCTCAAATATAGAAATATGAGATTAGTGCATACAACGACCTACCGATCGAGAAAAAGTGTTTTCGGTCATCTCGTACCATACAAACTGGGCGGTAGCTCGAAACTTCCACATCTGCTCTGATCCACTGCCATCAGGTTTTCATATCATATAATTCAAGGAAGACTAGTTAGTGCACGATGACTTTATTTCGCAGCCAGTTAAATTGGAATACCAACAACATTATAGTGTGCGAGGATTAGAACAGATGAAAAAGACGAGATCAGATAGTTGGAGAGTGTAGTAATAAACATCATGTTCTCAATGGCTGTGCACTGTCAGCCGACGTAGCCCGTAACCTCACCACCCCTCGCTGTGCACTGTCCCCTGCCAACAATCGCCCCCTGCACTGTCACCAAGCGCCCCCCCCCCACCATGCACCGTCCCCCAGTGTGTACCGTCCCCTACCGCGCACCGCCCCCTATCGTGCACCGTATGACGGCCAGTCTGGGTTTCAGGTATAAGCCCCCTTCATAACGGTGGCCACAGCCCCTCCCGCACGCAGCACGCACTTAAAGAGGACGGTAAGTCGGCACACCGCACCGCACCGCATGCACTTCTTTCTAATCTTCCTCAATTTGGCATGATTTATGACAGGAGTGTATCTCCTGGTGGTGTTGTTAGTTTGAGCTGACTGGAAGTCTGTGCAATGTGGCCAGGGAAAGGGGAAAACAGCCGTTACATTTACAGCTGGTTCGTAAAGCTGTAGTCCAATCATTTATTGGTGGTATAAAATCACTTATAGGTATTCTTGAATGGTCTCTCCACGTAATGTTTGAACTAATGTGACTTCTAACCTCTGACCTCTGACCTCTGACCTCTGACCTCTGACTTCTGACCTCTGACCTCTGACCTCTGACCTCTGACCTCTGACCTCTGACCTCTGACCTCTGACCTCTGACCTCTGACCTCTTACCTTTGACCTCTGACCTCTGACCTCTGACCCCTGACCTCTGACCTCTGACCTCTGACCTCTGGTCCTCTAACCCATATGACAGGTCAGTAACCTGTGACTGTGACCTGTGACCTGTGACCTGTGATCTGTGACCTGTGACCTCCGACCTCTTCCCTCCGACCTCTTCCCTCCGACCTCTTCCCTCCGACCTCTTCCCTCCGACCTCTTCCCTCCGACCTCTTCCCTCTGACCTCTCCATCTGACCCGTTTGACCTCTGACCTCAGGTCACGGCGGAATGAACCAGCTGGGAGGCGTGTTCGTAAACGGACGCCCCCTGCCCGACATGGTACGGCACAAGATCGTCGAGCTGGCGCACAATGGCGTCAGGGCCTGCGACATCAGCCGCCAGCTCCGCGTCAGCCATGGCTGCGTCAGCAAGATACTGAGCAGGTAAGCCGGCGGGTAACGTCACTCGCGATCAAATAGAACAGTCGGTGATAGGTTTGAAGAGGCTTGTGCTCGACGGCGGAAAGTAATGGTATACAGATATCTTGGTTAGAATAGGATCAAAAGTGCTTGGAAATGAAAACGGTGGTTGCGTTTTAACGCACGCGAGTTATTCATAAGCATAGCTAAAAAGGTTTGGCTGTTTTTGGGTGGTAAACAACACACTATGTATTGCTTAAATTGAAGAAGAAGAAGACAAAATTGAAACATATTGCGATCATAGCTCTCCAATAAACTTAAGTTAGTTAATGGCGTGCTTAAATAAGCTCTCCGAAACTCCCACAAATAAATTATTAATTCTGGTGATTATTTACATTTTTGTCCCTGCCATAAGCATAACAACCCACTCTTGCCGCTCCTCACCATCAGAACACGATCTACGCCAGAGACCCGTCTAGTCTTTAGCCTGACATCCTCCTTGTCCCCATGTTTGGGACTCAGTCACCCGCCTTAGACCGTCTAGCCTGACTTCCTCCCCATGTTTGGGACTCCGTCACCCGCCAGAGACCCGTCTGGCTTTTAGCCTGACACCCTCGTCATCCCCGCGGCAGGTATTTCGAGACTGGCAGCTTCAAGGCGGGCGTCATAGGCGGCAGCAAGCCCAAGGTGGCGACCCCACACGTGGTGGACGCCATCGCAAAGTACAAGCGGGAGAACCCCACCATGTTCGCCTGGGAGATCCGTGACAGGCTGCTGGCGGAGAACGTCTGCAACCAGGAGAACGTGCCGTCCGTCTCCAGCATCAACAGGTGAGGCACGCAGCTGCATTTGATGCAGGAACGTAGACACATCAAGGGAGGGGAGGGGGGGGGGGGGGGCAGCGAAACTTTGATCTCGCCTTGAAATAAACCAAACCCAATTTATGCAAGATTACTTCGCAGACTTGAGCTCCTTTCGTCTTGGAGAACCCTTTGTTATCTCACATCTTCGTGCCTCATGCGTGACGTCACATTACTATACCACCCCCACCTTAACACCCTCCCCGCTCTTTCTCCGTGACAGGACCTTAACCCGCTCCCCCGCTCTTTCTCCGTGGCAGGATCGTGCGGAACAAGGCAGCGGACAAGGTGCGAGACTACCACCACGGCCAGATGGCCGAGCAGCAGGCGCCCTCTCCGGTCGGCCAGGCGACCTCGGTGATTGCGCATGCGCCGCCTGCTGACGGCCGCGACGGCAGGCCGAGTTACAGCATCAGTGGAATCCTGGGGCTGGCCGGACATGACCCGAACGGAAACAACATTGGAAAACGGAAACGGGACGATGGTGAGTGATGGAGTAGGGATGGAGTGGGAGGAGAGGGGATGGTCGAATGGGAGGGGGTATCGGGGATGTGGCAGAAAGTCGAGTGAAATCGGCCAATTATTTACATATTTTGGGACTTGTAAATACAAATAAGCAATACTTGCGGAGTAAAATTAAATACAGAGCTGAAAATGTTAAATTAAATACAAAAATGCATAATATTACCATTCATTGTCTTGCATCCTTAACAAAACACACTCTGTCTCTATATAAAGTTGATCGGATTTCGTTATTCCGTGCAATACAATTCTTTTGAAACCAATTTAAAATTGGTCTAATTTTTTTTTTATTGCACGGGATAACGCAATCCGATCAACTTTATATAGAGACAGAGTGTTGTTTGTTAAGTATGCAAGACAATGAATGGTGATATTATGCATTTTTGTATTTAATTTAACATTTTCAGCTCTGTATTTGTATCATCAACTTAATTAGCATACCTATTGAATGGCTTGAATTATATCGGGTCTTTTCTTTCATGGTTTTCATGGTATCGGGTCTTTTTTATTCATGGTCTTTACACATAGTTGAAAACTAACGGTGTTTGTTATTTCAGAGGACGAACAAAGAAGGATGATGGACGACTACTATCAGTCAAGACAAGGTAGCAAAACACTACACGACTTCGCTAGAATTAAAAAAACAAACAACTAGAGAATTGCAACATTCGCAACTAATAATCATGTACGATGTATTTGTTATGATTTTCGGCAAATACGACCCTTCTAGCAAATATGCGGCTGCTTCGTGACCTAGACAAACACTCGGCTGCTGATATAGTCAACACACTGCTAATAAACACGCTGCGTTTTATCGATTTTTATTAATTACATTTCATTTGAACTTGTAGTTAATTAAAACTGTTACATTCTACACTACATTTTCATTTAGTGTTCTGTACAATCACTTCAACTTCCAACTTCCACCAGCTAGAAGCATTTGCCTTTTTTATATTCTTCACTCTGTTATAAATCCCGGTATTCAATACTTTTGCAGACAATATAACGGGTCGAATTAACCACCGTGGACAAATTGAGGGATTAACTGACACTCTTCTCTGTTTGTTGTGACGTCAGAAGTCCGGGACCTGACGTCATCAGCGGAGGAGGAGATGAAACGCCAGCGGCTACAGTACCCCGCCGACCAGCTCAACTACTCCGGGGTAAGTAGAGGGTATGACGTTAAGTAGCCGAGTCTAGTTTTCTCATTTTACGTCATCAAGCAAGGATTTCACCATTTGCTAATAAAGAATGGTTCCATTTCTATGTGGATTTTATGCAAAGGAATAATGAGCATCTTTAACGAAACAGGCGACGAATTTATATTGCAAAGTTGTATTGGTGTCCGTTGGTGACGTAATGTTTACCTATATTCATCTGCTCACAGGTAGTAATATATTTGTGGGTACATGTTGTTCTTGCCTGCTGTTTTTTTTTTCTCTCCAGTTTTCTATGGCGTAACAACTCACCTGACCTAAATACAACTGCACCAACACCAACTAAGCCCCGGTTCCTTCTAACACTCCCTACCCTCCCATTCGACAGTTGCCTTGGTCCAAGCCGTGGCCTAGGGAAGACTCTACGAAGCCTGGCAGCGGCGGTCTTCTGCCGGAGATGCCGGGGGCCGGACTCAGTCTCGGCTTCCCTGCCGACCAGGGGGTGTTCGGCGGCTCGCTGCCGTCACCGCTGGAGCAGCCCTACGATGGGTTGACGCTGCCGCCGCCGCCGCCACCTCAGGGCTACCATCAGTCACTGACCAGTGCAGGTGGGTTGGGTCGGGATTATCTACCATCAGCCACTGACCAGTGCAGGTGGGTTGGGTAGGGGATTATCTACCATCAGCCACTGACCAGTGCAGGTGGGTTGGGTCGGGATTATCTACTGACCAGTGCAGGTGGGTTGGGTAGGGGATTATCTACCATCAGCCACTGACCAGTGCAGGTGGGTTGGGTCGGGATTATCTACTGACCAGTGCAGGTGGGTTGGGTAGGGGATTATCTACCATCAGCCACTGACCAGTGCAGGTGGGTTGGGTCGGGATTTTCTACCATCAGCCACTGACCAGTACAGGTGGGTTGGGTAGGGGATTATCTACTGACCAGTGCAGGTGGGTTGGGTCGGGATTATCTACTGACCAGTGCAGGTGGGTTGGGTAGGGATTATCTACCATCAGCCACTGACCAGTGCAGGTGGGTTGGGTCGGGATTATCTACTGACCAGTACAGGTGGGTTGGGTAGGGATTATCTACCATCAGCCACTGACCAGTGCAGGTGGGTTGGGTCGGGATTATCTACCATCAGCCACTGACCAGTACAGGTGGGTTGGGTAGGGGAGTATCTACTGACCAGTGCAGGTGGGTTGGGTCGGGATTATCTACTGACCAGTGCAGGTGGGTTGGGTCGGGATTATCTACTGACCAGTACAGGTGGGTTGGGTAGGGGATTATCTACTGACCAGTACAGGTGGGTTGGGTAGGGGATTATCTACTGACCAGTACAGGTGTGTTGGGTCGAGGATTGCCCGCTGGCTATTGTTTTGGGCGATTGTGGGTTTTGCAATTGTTTGGGTTGGAGCTGGGGATACAGACACCGGTTAATGATAGAGTAGGCTACAAAGGCTGAGTGGGTTGAGAGGCTGCATAGTGGGCTGGGGGGGGGGGGGGCAGGCATAGGCAGAGGGGTTAATCCAGCCCCAAGCGTGGGAGGTATACCGGGCGATGCCCCCTAAAATGACTGATATCAGCTGGGTATTGATGTATTTCTTTTTAAAATCTAACCTAATCATTGTTTCCTGAAAAATGTCGACTTTAAATCTGTTCTTAATGCACGAGGAAGAAAAATCTGAAGATATTTTTTGAAGGCTTTCTGTCAGCCTTTCTAGGATTGCAGTCTCCGAACTTGACTATGACTGTTTGTGTTACATGAACGCCTGACTGTGACGTCTGACTTTGTAAAGGCACATCTGACTGGGACGTCTGACTTTGTAAAGACACATCTGCCTGTGACGTCTGACTTTGTAACGGCACGCCTGACTGGGATGTCTGACTTTGTAAAGGCACGTCTGACTGGGACTGTGTTTCTAGGCACATCTGCCGGCCTGACGCCGCTGGCTCCCATCTCCCATCTGGACAGTAAGCCGACGATAGCGCCCCTAGCGGACACCATCGACAGCTATCAGCACGGTGAGTCGCCACTAGATGGCTCTGCACCGCGCATGACGCGCTGCACTCGCACGACACGAAAGGGATAGGATGTGGCATTCCGGCATGGATATTAAATGATTAAAGCATTTTCGTAACAGGATATAGTTTACGGAACGTACGAGCTCTTTCGCGAAAGTAATCAGTCTTGTGTGCAAGCCAGGAACAAACTAGCTAGCAAGCGGCTAGCTGACAAGCTAGCAGCAAGTATTTGCTAGAATTACCTGTTTCCAGAACCCGGGCGATGCTGATTATAATTTTATTTGCGCACCCACCATGGCTGGATGATACCATTTGCACTGCACCGGAGTTACGCATGTCGCACTGAAAGCACTGTTTCTCCACTCTCCCGACAGGTGGCAGCACACTCGGCTTCGCGTCCCTCACGCCTTTCTCCTCCGTGTGCACCGACATCCCTCTGTCTCCTCCCGGCACTCTGCCCTCCGGCTGTCAGACTCCCATCACTCTGCCCTCCGGCTGTAAGACTCCCATCACTCTGCCCTCCGGCTGTCAGACTCCCGGCACTCTGCCCTCCGACTGTCAGACTCCCATCACTCTGCCCTCCGACTGTCAGACTCCCATCACTCTGCCCTCCGACTGTCAGACTCCCATCACTCTGCCCTCCGACTGTCAGACTCCCATCACTCTGCCCTCCGGCTGTCAGACTCCCATCACTCTGCCCTCCGACTGTCAGACTCCCATCACTCTGCCCTCCGGCTGTCAGACCCCCATCACTCTGCCCTCCGGCTGTAAGACTCCCATCACTCTGCCCTCCGGCTGTCAGACTCCCGGCACTCTGTCCTCTGTGACATCCAGTTCCTCCTGTCCTCTACCTGAGCCTGGTCAGAGGACAGAGTACCAGGGCTCTCCGTCGCCCTCCAGCGGCTACCAGTCCTGCCTGTCGCCCGATTCCTGCGTCTCCTCCTCCTCCCCTTCCTCCTCTTCCTCTGCTGCCTTGTGTTACTTGCCGCCGGCCGCCTGGGCTCCGCATGATGTCACCGTGACGTCATCATCGAAGAGTGACGTCACTCGAGATGGTAGGTGTACTCGGAGCACGGCACGGCGGCTTGTCGTGCATGTGGTCCGGGTTGATGTGAACGATGCATGGTGGTGGAGGTGGCGGGAAGTTAGACGAGTGGTACGGAGAATGGCTCCTTGGCGCTGACAGAAACAAACAACATCGCAATGGAAAACGTATCCTACCAGGCTCATTACTCGGCATTGACTGGGGTCTCAGCAGAACGCCATTGACTGGGGAGGGGGGAGGGGTCGTTTAACCCCGACATTGACTGGGGTCTCAGCAGAACGCCATTGATTGGGGGGGGGGGGGGTTAAACGCCCCCTGGTTATCTTCCGAACCAATGAGTACAGGGAAGGGCGCAATGCGGCAATCGAAAGCTCTCAATGAGATGAATCTAAAGCCGACTCAAAATGGTCAAAGCGAGGTCAAATGTCAGGTCACAGTCAGGTGAAAGGTCAAAATCGACGTATTTGAGTTTATGGGCCATACTTTCCATCCAAAGCCTTCGATTACGACCATGATCACCCAAAGTGCTGCCAAAGGTATAATACACATACGGCATGAGCTAAAGTTAGATTGTTGGCCAAGGACAGGGTCAAGTCAGGTCACAAAAGGTCACGATGCTCAAAATATCTACGAAAGTCATGCAACACATGTTTTATGAGTTATTTTCCACGTAGAATTGGATAGTGATAGTCATTTTACCACCTGACTTCATTTAAGTAAAGTTAATGTCAAGGTCAGGTCAAGTTCAGGTCAAGTTCAGGTCACTGAAGGTCAACATTTTTAATTGATCAATATAAATACAAAACGCATGTGCCTAGACAAGTTTTGTCTCAGAAATACAGTGGTGTCATTTATTTGTCTGTATCTGGCCAATAAAAGCCAACAAACGCAATTTTAAATATGACGTCATAAGTTACCTATACTTTAAATGTCATAAGTCAGTCAAAAATGGTGATATCATTCTGAAATTTGGTATGGTAGTTTCCAATATGTGGTTCTCCGACATATATTCCGGCTTTTTTAATATCTTTGAAAAAAGGGTCATTTCCCCCATTTTTTTTTTAAATTGAATCAGAAGACGTAAACGTGATTTATAAGACGGTATCCGAAGTTTCATGTTGATAGCGCTGTTGGTTTTGGAGCTATTACGAAAACTCATCCGGGGGGGGGGGGGGGCGTTAAACGCCCCACCCCCAGTCAATGGCGGGTTAAATGTGGAAGTTCCCTCAAGGAAATTAGACAGGATATTATAAGGGAAATCTTCAATCACTGATGATACATTTTGTGTTGTAACACGTTGCTCAAAATGCGTACCTACAACTAACCGAATCCGTGTTTATTAGATACATTTTCATTGCCTGCTGCATTTCAGGCTCAGTGATGATGCTGTTATTATTAACTCATGCTATTCACTTTTCGGACCCGCGTCCGATTAGCTAGCCTATTGTGTGTGCAGTAGGTATCTAAGACGCCAGGATTATACTCATATGTTTCGACTCCGACTCCAGTGCTGTGCGAGTCGGATTTCTCCTGGCACTAAGTATGTGGAGCCTGTAGGCACTATGTGGAGTGTAGCCTGTACGCACTAGGTAGGGTGTAGCCTGTACGCACTATGTAGGGTATAGCCTGTAGACACTATGTGTTAGCAGTGACCCAACGCAGTAGCTGTCCATACTGTGTTGAGCGCCGCGCCTTGTTTATCGCTACGTTGTACTGAGCTGATACTTGTCTTCCCTCAGGCGGGGTCGTGTCTATGGCCGACTACAGCGCCGCCTACGGATATCCTCAGAACTACAGTTACACATACAGCCCGGCTGGTGGCCTGATCTCCAAGTGAAGAACAGGTGCGTAGTGATCATATATTTGCAGCTGTAGGCAGTGGCGGATCCAGGATTCGGTCAGGGGGGGGGGACGCAGCAAGAGTCGGCACCTCGGACTTTGATGGGACCTGGACCTTGCTAGGTCCTGCCCTCAATAAGTCCACAGTTGGTCAAAATGTGCCCCTGTAGACGAGATTGGGCCTTCTTGGTCAGAATGGTCCCTTAAAATGCTGGAATGGGCCCTCTAGAGACTGGACTGGATCTCTAACGACCAGAATTGTATCCCCCATGTCAGGATAGTTCCTCTATTATGGACAAGTAGTTATGGGCCCTGTTGAGCCTCGGGAGGGGACATGGACCCATGAACCCTCCCTCTGAATCCGCTGCTGGCTGTGGTGAGACATATTATACTATAAGGAGTGGGAACTAGAGATGTAATATTCTGGTCCCAGCGTCCCAGCGCTGGGACCAGAACTGGTCACGGCCGTGACTAAAGCTGTGACTGGCCAGGCCAGCGCCATAGGGTTAGCATTGCAGCGCCGTGACTAAACCTGTGACTTGGCAGCTCATGCCGTGGCCGTGACTAAGCTGTGACCAAAGATTTGGGATTGTCTGCACCTCTAGTGGGAATCCTGATCAGTCAAGGCGCTAGTATGCGTTTTCCAGTCATGCAGATGCTACTGAGCTTAAATCGCAACATTGCTGAGCAATAACTTGCAACATTACTGTCACTAACCGGTTTTTGTTTGTTTGCAGACGCTGGAGTCAGTAGTGCAATTCAACACGACGCGGCGACCTCTTGAACGGGTTCATTGTTCAGTGTCGGGAGTGCTGCCACCTATAAAGCTGAAGTGATCACAGATGGCAGCACTGTATTTCTCAGCGGCTTTCCGTTGCTTTCCGCCTGAACATAGCGAGCGAGGCAGGCGAAAGAGGCTTCCAACGATCTCATCCGGTGAAGCAAGCAATGATCGACTCGACATTCGCAGGAACTGGATGTCATGAGTCTGGATGTCATGTGAAAGCAGCCTGCTATGCACCAAAGATATTTAAATGTGAGAACTTTGTTGGAGGCTATGGTTTTGTCACGTTTATATGTGCTGTTGGAGGCTATGGTCTTGTCATGTGTATGTGCTGTTTGAGCAGCTATGGTTTTGTCATGTGTATGTGTATAGCTATAGCGTCTGATAATATCGATGATTCGTAGTTGTGTGTGGTGAAGTAGGACACGAAAAGCTATTTTGTAAATGGATGGTATTTTGATTTGCATCAGGATGAATGTTATTTAAACGTGCATTTTGTGCACGAGTTTTAAATGTGTGTTTTTAAGTATGCATGTGTGTTTTTAAGTGCACACTCTTTGAGTGGCTCAGAAAACTGGCGCGGGCATCAAGCTACTTGTTATTTCAATTTTAGCGCTACGTTAAAAACAAGTTTAACGCTGCAGGTTCACGTTAGCTTGCGCTTCCACCTCACCTGGTCTCATTGAAGTCGTAACAGATGGAGTTACTTAGCGATGAGGGAGGCGGCTTCTATTGCGAGTCTAAAGAGCAGAAAATGTTCGATCGTCCCACCGTGTTTCTCTGGCTGAAGAGAACTGTTCTGTTTGTCTGTCTGTCTGTGTTTCGTGAGTGCACGGCAGTGGATAATTCACGGGTCTGTTAACGCTCACACTAGCTCGTAGAAACACGAGCTCACGTGGCTGAGAGCTCTGACACCATTTTGGACAAACGGCTGCCTCCGTCATGCTCTCCTGTGTGACGTATGAACAGTGTGACGTATCTCCGACTGATGACGTCATAGTTCGTCGAATGAGGTCAGAGTTTGTCGGCCGGAAATCGGCTGGTTCTACTGGCGCTTCGCCAGAGAATCACCACAAAGCGGTGGCGACATGCAGAAAGAAGCCAGCCGTGGCACTCTTATGCGTGTGATTTTACAATTGGTGACAACACGTGACATTGCTTATCGGCGTCTTCCGATGTTATTTGTACAGCATTTGAAGGTGTGAGAAATATACACTATCAGATAAGACGGGTTTGTGTGGCCAGCTCCGGGTCCGGTTTGGATGTTGGTGATTATGTCCCAGATTTACCGCCGAGTTGTGATGCTGGTGATTGTGTCCCAGATTTACCGCCGAGGTGTCATGCTCGTGATTGTGTCACAGATTTACTTCCGAGTTGTGATGTTGGTGATTGTGTCCCAGATTTACTTCCGAGTTGTGATGTTGGTGATTGTGTCCCAGATTTACCGCCGAGTTGTGATGTTGGTGATTGTGTCCCAGATTTACCGCCGAGTTGTGATGTTGGTGATTGGGCGCATATTTACCTCCGAGTTGTGATGTTGGTGATTGGGTCACAGATTAATCTCCGAGTTGTGATGCTCGTGATTGTGATTTGTGTCCCAGATTTACCTCCGAGTTGTGATGTTGGTGATTGGGTCCCAGATTTACCCCCGAGTTGTGATGTTGGTGCTTGTGTCCCAGATTTACCTCCGAGTTGTGATGCTGGTGATTGTGTCCCAGATTTAACACCGATTGAACCGATTGGACCGATTTAACAGATTGAACCGATTTAACAGATTGAACCGATTTAACCGATTTAACCGATTTAACCGATTGAACCGATTGAACCGATTGAACAGATTGAACCGATCGCACCGATCGCATCGTTTGCACCGATTGCACCGATTGCACCGATTGCACCGGTTGGCGATTGACGCGAATGACGATTATATATTGACGCGGTTGACTCGATTGACTCGATTGACTCGATTGACTTGATTGACTTGATTGACTCGATTGACCAAATTTGATGGTACGATTTTGACCCCAAGGCAATCAAGCGTTGCCGGCCATTAGTCCAAAATCGTAGAAAAACAACAAAAACAGAAAAACATGTAAACATGTGTCTCTTCGACACATGTTTATACGTTTTCTGAGTTCGAAGATTTCCACTGGGCCGTCGTTCGGAAAATGGGAGAAACTTGTTTGTGCGCGCGCGTGTGTGTGTGTGTGTGTGTGTGTGTGTGTGTGTGTGTGTGTGTGTGTGTGTGTGTGTGTGTGTGTGCGTGCGTGTGTGTGTGTGTGTGTGTGTGTGTGTGTGTGTGTGTGTGTGTGTGTGTGTGTGTGTGTGTGTGTGTGTGTGTGTGTGTGTGTGTGTCCGACGGAGCATATTGACACGTGGAGCCCAAACGGCCGGGCCGATTTCGACGCGGGTGACACCGTTCAATGTGTAAAAACGGCGGACAGATTCTGGTAACGGTCGCGAGGAATCGATTGGTGTCACGTGGCACGTGCTACGTGCCGCCACGTGGGCCTCTGCAAAAACAAAATTTGACCACCTCTACAGGTCAGACGTTTAGTGACACAAACTTGACACTCTCAGGTCACGTGCGCGATACAGCGGCCCAAATTCTAATGAGGTCGTCGACCCCGAGGGGGAAGAATGAACCCCCCTGGGGATAAAACCAACTTACGATTTTGACCCCAAGGCAATGCCCAGATCGCATTACCGGACACCAGTTATATACCAATGGCCGGCAATGCGATCGGGGCATTGACTTGGGGACAAATTATTAATTTGGTTTTACCACCTGGGGGTTTATTTAGCCCCCTCGGGGTCAGCGACCCGACTGGAATTGCTTCCTCTGCACCGCACACGTGACCTGCGAGCATCAAGTCTGTGTCACCAACCGTCTGAACTGTAGAGGTGGATCACGTTTTGTTGCAGAGACCCACGTGGCAGCACGTAGCACGTGCCACGCGGCACCGATCGACAAACATCGGTACCAGAATCTGTCCGCCGTTTCGCCACATCGAACGGTGCCACCCGCGTCGAAATCGGCCCGGCCGTTTGTCAATGGGGAAATATTAAAATGCGTCCTATTTCAATGATATACATGATATTAGTCCAATTACTTCTGGATCATGTTATTGCATTAAATTATACATTATATTATATTATTACATTATATTACATTATACATTATATACATGATATTAGTCCAATTACTTCTGGATCATGTTATTATAGGATGTTCTTGATGATCCAAGTGTAAGTTTTGTTTAGTGACGCCTATGGGGTCATTTGAGGTCAGCCGAGTTCACCATCACTTGTTTGTAAATAACTCGCGAAATAATAAAGATAGAGAAGTAAAACCGACAAAAATGTGTTTGTATCGTCAAGACCACGTCTCCCTATATGCAACATGACCTACTTGGGTCTTGACCTAAGTTCAAGGTCACGTGACGTGCGGTTACATTTTTAAGGATGACCTAACAAGGATCAACATGTATATCATTCAAAGCGCCCTTGACGAGACAAATACAATGGTGGAAACAATTGTCCCGTTAACTTTATTAGGTAAAAAGTAATCAGGCAAAAAACTGTTTTGCAAAAAACAGTATTTTCCCCTTTTTGACATCTGGAGCTTCAAATATTGACCTTAGATCAAATTTGAGGACATCTTTAGATTGAAAATGGCAATGGCTGGCCGACGAATTTTTCCCGTTTGTTTCTAGCTTGCATAGTTTCCGAGATATAGGTGAATTTCTGAAGCTAAGTCCTAAAACAGGGGAAAACAACTCGAAAATTTGGACCTTTGATGACCTCTGGTGACCTCAATTTTGACCTGACCTAAAAAAATACTGAAATACTTCGATAGAACAACTTGTATCAAGCTATCAAACGCCGTTTTCCCGCTTGTCACTACTTAGCGTAGTTTTCGAGATCTCACGGGGGGGGGGGGGGGGGAATCAACCCCCCCTGCAAGTTCGTGTTCGGCGTAAACCCCCCTGCAGTGTGCGGGTTAAGTTCAAGCCCTGAAATGTCCCCCAAAATTACTCACAAATTGTGTTACCTTTTCGGCTTCAGTGATCCCTTTAACAAACAAAGTTGTAGCATTGCA
>JAXIVJ010011696.1:0-42748 GCA_036785665.1 Chirona hameri | reverse complement strand
ATCAAACGTAAAAAAATAGCGCCGCTCCGCGGCGCAATGTAACTACAAATTCAATTATATGCGGATTATAAAAAATATACCCGTTTAATCGGCACATTTGTTGTTATGTTGCTACTTTCCTATAAAAATTGGGCACAATAGTTCACTTTAGTACCTTTTTACCGCACTTTTAAACGCAACAGTACAGCATTTGTAGAGGTCCGCACCATACGCAATGCGACGCATTGATGAGAAAGCATATCCAGCGGCATAAGACTAAAAATTTGGCGCCGCTCCGCGGCACAATTTGTAATAAGAGTTCCAGGTCTTGAGCTTCAAAAATATTCGAAGTTGGTATAGCTGATTCCAAATTGGTGTCGCTGGTTCCAAAGTTGATATGGTAGTTTGCTAACTCCAGCTCCTAAAAATTGGTATGGCTCATGCCAGACCTGTCACAATTGCATTTTCCGTCCTTGTAACGTGCCTTTTCATCCGTTTTTTTTTTTGGGGGGGGGGGGGGGCTTTCCAACGCTCCGGAAGGGGCCCTTCGTGAGGCGCCGCCCCCCCCCCTCCCGGACGAAATCCTGGCTACGTGCCTGACGATGGTCACAATTACTTTTTAGGAGGCGTTCCCGAGTATTCTCGTAAGATTTCGTTAAAATATATGCCGCTATTAAGAACGCATTCTGGAGGTCAGTTCACATGTTCATGCAGTTGCTTCATGATTTTTCTGGCGTGCCATGTTGTTGTTCTTCAGCACGTGAAGTTGAAAACAAATATAGCTCGTGCGGTTAAAAATCGCGAGCTTCAAACATGAGTACAACTTTTGGACACGGACACCCTGTAAGTAATCATTTTGCAACTGATTTGACAAAAAACATACCTGTCCGTACAAATTCGCTGGAATCACGACGCTATCGTTTCTTTGATCAGCCACAAACAGCATGTTCTGATGAATAATTGGCCAGCCCTTCTTCAACATGAATCACTGTGGACAAAACCGTGCAATAATTAGTAAATTGCGTCACAACATCCCACAGCCAAGACCGCGCGTCATGGTTCGATAAGTAACATACGCGTGCCAATCTTCAGTGAGCCTGCTTAAACCCTCGCCCTACGGAGCGTTTTTTCACCTTCGCCCTACGGGGGGGGGGGGGGGCTGACAGGCCCCCTGTTAACTTCCAAACCAAGCAACTTAGAGCAATGCGGTAAGAACCATCATGTTGCCTGTCATGAGAGTAATCTAACAGTATGCGATTTTTAGGTTTCAGGTCAACGGGTGATCTTCCAGGTCAAGTGAATGACCTCGGGATTTACCACGTCCAGAACAGCGATTTTGCTCTTCAGAAAACCTAAAAAATTAGAAATTGATAAAGGTAAATAAAAAGGCATGTTCTTAGACCAGTTTTGGTTCAGAAATACAAAAAAGTTAATTATTTGTTCGTTATCTTGTCCAAAAATGTAAAAAAAATGACGCCATCAAGTTTCTTACACTTAGGATACCCATCACTCGGTCAATAATGGAGATATTGCTTTGAAATTTAGTACGGATATTGTCCAAACTCAGTTCTCCCACATATATTCCTGTTTTTTCTAATATATCTTTGAAAATTTTGCTTTTGTGGGGATTTTCCCCAAAACAATCATTTTTTTTTATACAATTTTAGGGGTAAAAAACAAAATTTGAAAATATGAGATAGCCATTTTAAAGAGAATGCCATTTTGTATCTTTGGTGAATGGAATTTGCAATTTGCTTTTAAACTCTGTTTTTTCTACGATTTTTCAAATATTTTCCTCATTTTTTACCAACATGACGTCATCAAAACATTATTATCTCCCAAAATACTTAACCAATTTCAAATACATTTTTACAGCCTACGTATAATTGTTGTAAACTCAGCTAACAAAAATTTCAAGCACGATGCACCCCATGTGTCAAAAGTTATTCAAGGAAAAAACCTCAAGGGGGGCCTTTTAGGCCCCCCGTAGGGCGAGGGTTAAGGCTTGAGCCCCAGACAATTTCGTCCAAACCACGACGTTTTGGCCGCGGAGACTTCCGGCCGCTACCATCTGCACGGAGCACAACACACCATCCTAGCCAGGGGCAGAGCAGTCACCGGTACCTTGTCTGCGAACGGGCAGATCTGTGTGCGGAAAACGGCGGTTACAGGGGGGGGGGGGGGGCGGGGGGGGGGGGACGTCCGGTGATAAGCCCAGTGTGAACCGTGCCAGCCCCACAGGTAGACAATAGCTCTGGGGGAGATCGTCAGATATGGCTGACCCGGGTCACGGTTCAGTCGCGGCCCATGCCGCCACACCACACCACCACCCAGCCGACCGGGCCGGTTCACTGAGGTCGGACAGACGGGACGGGCCCAGGACGGGGCCAGGACGGGCCAGGACGGCCAGGACGGGCCAGGGACGGGCCAGGACGGACCAGGACGGGTCAGGACGGACCAGGACCGGGCCAGGACGGGCCAGGACGGGCCAGGACGGGCCAGGACGGGCCAGGACGGGCCAGGACGGACCAACGGGCCAGGATGGGCCAGGACGGGCAGGACGGACCCAGGACGGACCAGGACGGACCAGGACGGACCAGGACGGGCCAGGGCGGGCCAGGACGGGCCAGGAAGGACCAACGGACCAGGATGGGCCAGGACGGACCAGGATGGGCCAGGACGGGACCAGGACGGACTAGGACGGGCCAGGACGGGCCAGGACGGACCAGGACGGACCAGGACGGGACCAGGACGGACCAGGACGGACCAGGACGGACCAGGACGGACCCAGAACGAGCCAGGACGGACCAGGACTGGCCAGACAGGACAGGACTGGCCAGACAGGACAGGACTGGCCAGACAGGACAGGACCTGGCCAGACAGGACAGGACTGGCCAGACAGGACAGGACTGGCCAGACAGGACAGGACTGGCCAGAACAGGACAGGACTGGCCAGACAGGACAGGACGGCCAGACAGGACAGGACAGACAGGACAGGACAGACCAGGACAGGACAGGACATACCAGACAGGACAGGGACATACCAGACAGGACAGGACAGGACAGGACAGGACAGGACAGGACAGGATAGGACAGGACAGGACAGGACAGGACAGGACAGACAGGACAGACAGGACAGACAGGACAGACAGGACAGACAGGACATACAGGACAGACAGGACAGACAGGACAGATAGGACAGACAGGACAGACAGGACAGACAGGACAGACAGGACAGACAGGACAGACAGGACAGACAGGACAGGACAGGACAGACAGGACAGACAGGACAGACATGGGACAGACAGGACAGACAGGACAGACAGGACAGACAGGACAGACAGGACAGACAGGACAGACAGGACAGACAGGACAGACAGGACAGACAGGACAGACAGGACAGACAGGACAGACCAGGACAGACAGGGACAGACAGGACAGGACAGGACAGACAGGACAGCAGGACAAACAGGAAAACAGACAGACAGGACAGGACAGGACAGACAGGACAGACAGGACAGACAGGACAGACAGGACAGACAGGACAGACAGGGACAGACGAGGACAGACGGGACAGGACACGCGGCTGCAGGCTGACTGTAGTGTTGGCGACATCGCCGGACTGCGATAGTAATTAGTAATTAGTAACCACGCGGCCGTGTTGGATAGGAACGGTCCCTGAGCGACCCTGAGCGGTACATTAATGTGACGTTTTCGGTCGTAGCGCGCGTTGTACTGGCAGAGACATCTGTCCATGACTGGTCCCTGAAACTGAGAATTAGCCGCCTGCAACTCACCGTCTTGTTACAATAATTGTTACACACAAATTACATTTGGGTAGTTATCCCGCGCCATTACAACATGAACATTTCGCATTATACTATTGTGTCAAAGAAATATGGCTAGTTTAGATAGATGATCCGCAAGCCCATTGCCTATATTATACAGCATAAACTATGGAAATATGTCATATTAGCCTCATAACATCACAGGATAATTGCTTTAGATAAACCTTTGCGTTCCAATTAAACATTTATAACGATACAAATAATTACAACTGTTCAGTCTGGTACTGAGCTCCACAACTGGGCGAAGGCTTGAACACAGTGTACCGTCATCTCATCACCTACCAACACTCTACGCATCGCAGCAGCGAACGACGAGTCCCGCCCAGTACTCATACACGGGGTCTGAAAGGGAAGAGGAGGACATCGGTCAGTTTTCATATTGACAATGGTGCCGTGAGTCCCAAACGTGAAGGCGAAGCCTACAGCTGCCGGTGGGCGACCGGCCACCCTGGTTCGATTCTGCCTTGACCACGGCGCCACCTACTGTGGCCGACGGTGATGCTATCGCACCGTTCTTAGCGACCGCGTCCGAACCGACCACCCAGTGGCTGGAGCTGGCGTCTCCGATCACCAGTGGCTGGAGCTGGCGTCTCCGATCACCAGTGGCTGGAGCTGGCGTCTCCGATCACCAGTGGCTGGGAGCTGGCGTCTCCGATCACCAGTGGCTGGAGCTGGCGTCTCCGATCACCAGTGGCTGGAGCTGGCGTCTCCCATGACCAGTGACTGGAGCTGGCGATCTTCCATGACCAGTGACTGGAGCTGGCGTCTCCGATCACCAGTGGCAGGAGCTGGCGTCTCCGATCACCAGTGGCTGGAGCTGGCCGTCTCCCATGACCAGTGGACTGGAGCTGGCGTCTCCGATCACCAGTGACTGGAGCTGGCGTCTCCGATCACCAGTGGCTGTGAGCTGGCGTCTCCCCATGACCAGTGACTGGAGCTGGCGTCTCCCCATGACCAGTGACTGGAGCTGGCGTCTCCGATCACCAGTGGCTGGAGCTGGCGTCCTCCGATCACCAGTGGCTGGGAGCTGGCGTCCTCCCATGACCAGTGACTGGAGCTGGCGTCTCCGATCACCAGTGACTGGAGCTGGCGTCTCCGATCACCAGTGGCTGGAGCTGGCGTCTCCCATGACCAGTGACTGGAAGCTGGCGTCTCCCATGACCAGTGACTGGAGCTGGCGTCTCCGATCACCAGTGGCTGGAGAGCTGGCGTCCTCCGATCACCAGTGGCTGGAGCTGGCGTCTCCGATCACCAGTGGGCTGGAGCTTGGCGTCTCCGATCACCAGTGGCTGGAGCTGGCGTCTCCGACCCACCAGTGACTGGAGCTGGCGTCCTCCGATCACCAGTGGCTGGAGCTGGCGTCTCCCCATGACCAGTGACTGGAGCTGGCGTCTCCGACCACCAGTGACTGGAGCTGGCGTCTCCGATCACCAGTGGCTGGAGCTGGGCGTCTCCGATCACCAGTGGCTGGAGCTGGCGTCTCCGATCACCAGTAACTGGAGCTGGCGTCTCCGATCACCAGTGGCTGGAGCTGGCGTCTCCGATCACCAGTGACTGGAGCTGGCGTCTCCGATCACCAGTGGCTGGTGGAGCTAGCGTCTCCCATGACCAGTGACTTGGAGCTGGCGTCTCCGATCAACCAGTGGGCTGGAGCTGGCGTCTCCCATGACCAGTGGACTGGAGCTGGGCGTCTCCGATCACCAGTGGCTGGAGCTGGCGTCCCTCCCATGACCAGTGACTGGAGCTGGGCGTCTCCGATCACCAGTGACTGGAGCTGGCGTCTCCCATGACCAGTGACTGGGAGCTGGCGTCTCCGATCACCAGTGACTGGAGCTGGCGTCTCCGATCACCAGTGGCTGGAGCTGGCGTCTCCGATCACCAGTGGCTGGAGCTGGGCGTCCTCCCCATGACCAGTGGCTGGAGCTGGCGTCTCCCATGACCAGTGACTGGAGCTGGCGTCTCCGGATCACCAGTGGCTGGAGCTGGCGTCTCCGAATCACCAGTGACTGGAGCTGGCGTCTCCCATGACCAGTGACTGGAGCTGGCGTCTCCGATCACCAGTGACTGGAGCTGGCGTCTCCCATGACCAGGTGACTGGAGCTGGCGTCTCCGATCACCCAGGTGGCTGGGAGGCTGGCGTCTCCCGATCACCAGTGGCTGGAGCTGGCGGTCTCCCATGACCAGTGACTGGAGCTGGCGTCTCCGATCACCCAGTGACTGGAGCTGGCGTCTCCCATGACCAGTGACTGGAGCTGGCGTCCTCCGATCACCAGTGGACTGGAGCTGGCGTCTCCCATGACCAGTGACTGGAGCTGGGCGTCTCCGATCACCAGTGACTGGAGCTGGCGTCTCCCATGACCAGTGACTGTAGCTGGCGTCTCCGATCACCAGTGACTGGAGCTGGCGTCTCCCCATGACCAGTGACTGGAGCTGGCGTCTCCGATCACCAGTGACTGGAGCTGGCGTCTCTCGATCACCAGGTGGCTGGAGCTGGCGTCTCCGATCACCAGTGGCTGGAGCTGGCGTCTCCCAATGACCAGTGACTGGAGCTGGCGTCTCCGATCACCAGTGGCTGGGAGCTGGCGTCTCTCCCCATGACCAGTGACTGCGAGCTGGCGTCTCCGATCACCAGTGGCTGGAGCTGGCGTCTCCCATGACCAGTGACTGGAGCTGGCGTCCTCCGATCACCAGTGGCTGGAGCTGGCGTCTCCGATCACCAGTGACTGGAGCTGGGCGTCTCCGATCACCAGTGGCTGGAGCTGGCGTCTCCCATGACCAGTGACTGTGAGCTGGCGTCTCCCATGACCAGTGGCTGGAGCTGGCGTCTCCGATCACCAGTGGCTGGAGCTGGCGTCTCCCATGACCAGTGACTGGAGCTGGCGTCTCCGATCACCAGTGGCTGGAGCTGGCGTCTCCCATGACCAGTGACTGGAGCTGGCGTCTCCGATCACCAGTGACTGGAGCTGGCGTCTCCGATCACCAGTGGCTGGAGCTGGCGTCTCCGATCACCAGTGACTGGAGCTGGCGTCTCCGATCACCAGTGACTGGAGCTGGCGTCTCCGATCACCAGTGACTGGAGCTGGCGTCTCCGATCACCAGTGACTGGAGCTGGCGTCTCCCATGACCAGTGACTAGAGCTGGCGTCTCCGATCACCAGTGGCTGGAGCTGGCGTCTCCGATCACCAGTGGCTGGAGCTGGCGTCTCCCATGACCAGTGACTGGAGCTGGCGTCTCCCATGACCAGTGACTGGAGCTGGCGTCTCCGATCACCAGTGGCTGGAGCTGGCGTCTCCGATCACCAGTGACTGGAGCTGGCGTCTCCGATCACCAGTAACTGGAGCTGGCGTCTCCGATCACCAGTAGCTGGAGCTGGCGTCTCCGATCACCAGTGGCTGGAGCTGGCGTCTCTGATCACCAGTGGCTGGAGCTGGCGTCTCCAATCACCAGTGGCTGGAGCTGGCGTCTCCAATCACCAGTGGCTGGAGCTGGCGTCTCCGATCACCAGTGACTGGAGCTGGCGTCTCGACACGGCAGCCGCGGCCTCGCCTACCGATAGAACTGTAGTGATGGTACACACCTACCAATAGGACTGTAGTGACGGTACACACCTACCGATAGGACTGTAGTGATGGCACACGCCTACCGATAGGACTGTAGTGATGGCACACGTATACCGATAGGACTGTAGTGATGGTACACGCCTCCCGATAGAACTGTAGTGATGGTACACGTATACCGATAGGACTGTAGTGATGGCACACGTATACCGATAGGACTGTAGTGATGGTACACGCTTACCGATAGGAGTGTAGTGATGGCACACGCCTCCCGATAGGATTGTAGTGATGGTACACGCCTCCCGATAGAACTGTAGTGATGGTACACGTATACCGATAGGACTGTAGTGATGGCACACGCCTACCGATAGGACTGTAGTGATGGCACACGCTTACCGATAGGACTGTAGTGATGGTACACGTCTACCGATAGGACTGTAGTGATGGCACACGCCTACCGATAGGACTGTAGTGATGGCACACGCCTACCGATAGGACTGTAGTGATGGTACACGGGTGCACGGACGTTGGGTGGAAGACAGTGACGAACAGCCGGCTATGTACCCGGGATAACCTCGCGCAGTAAAAATCACACCCTGCTCTTTAGAGAAGCGAATTACGTGGATAATGTTGTTCGTTCTTTCCCTTACTTCGCCCCTCGGGGTAAATGTCCCTCTCTCTGTCTCGTCTGAAACTGGCCTCTCACTAAACCTCTTCTCAGTCTGAGCAATGAATAAGTACATTAAATACAAAGTTGCATCGGCTTAACTCGCCATTGGCTGGCGGGGGGGGGGGGGGGCGTTTTTCGCCCCCCCCCCCTCCCTGACGAACTTTCGCAATAGCTCACAAACTAATAGCGCTATCGACGTGAAACTTCCGGTACCTTCTCCTACATCAATTATACGTCTTCTGTGCGAAAATGAAGAAATTTGATCGATTTTGTTTTTCTCTCGAAATATAGTGAATTTAGTGACGTCACTAAACACTAGTTTGACACAAAAATCAGCTTAACTTTAGCAGGCCGTACAAATGCCATATTTGAAGCAAAATGCAACCGAAAAACGCCAAAAGATAGCAAATGCAAGGGCTACAAAATGGCTGTCTCGGATTTTGGGTTTTTGACCCCTCAAAATAAAATAAAACTATTTTATAAAAAACGCCCTCAAAATCTACATTTTCAAATATTTTCAAAAAACCGGAAGATATGTTGAACAACCACATGTGGACAATACCCAAACACAATTTAAAAGCAATATCTTTATTTTTGACTGACTTATCGCTCCCTAAGTATGAGTAACTCATGGAGTCATATTTTGAAATTGCGTTTTTTGGCTTTTAGTGACCAGATCCCAACAAATAAATGCCAGCATTGTGTTTCTGAGACAAAACTGGGTCTAGACACATGCATTTTTTTATTTCGATTGATCAATTTCAAATTTTGACCTTATGTGACCTGATCTTGACCTTATATTGTGTCAGATTGCGAAAATTACTGCTACTATCGAATTATACGTGTAAAATAACCCATACAACATGTGTCGCATGGCTTTCGTAGACCTGTGACATTTTGTGACCTGACCTTGCACTTTGCTTACAATTTCACTTTTGCTTATGCGGGATATATATTATACCTTTGAGAGCACTTTGTGCGATAATAGTCGCAATATAAGGCTTTGGATGGAAAGTATGGCCCAAAAACTCAAATATCTCAATTTTACCTTTGACCTGACCGTTACCTGACATGTGACCTTATTTTGAAAACTTCGTGTATGCGTTGGATGCATCTCATTGAGAGCTTTCGATTGCCGCCTTGTGCGTCTCGCTGCGGTTATTGGTTCGGAAGATAATCAGGGGAGCGAAAAACGCCCTCCCCCCCCCCCCCCCCCCCACCAGCAAATGGCGTTCGGCTGATACCCCAGCCAATGCCGGGTTAAGTGTTGACAGTTATATAAACTACTACGTGGAACTTACAAATAAGTATGTACCTTGTCGCATACAGATATACATTACAGCATTGCATCGATGCTGTGTAATTTACTAGAGAGATTGTCTGTATATAGCTCTCAACATGTTCCTATTTTAATCGACTTGCTCCTGAATTTCTTCTCCTTAAGTAGAGGAGAAGGCTTCATGAACGTACCAAACACGCCCCAGCAACAAGGCAAACGACGGTATCCGCGTACCAGCCTACCCAGCACCCCAATATTCACACCTGGACCTGGGTGGCCTTGCCGGAAACCCGGTCACAGAGTGCGACCTAACATTTCACAGCACCGCCGCGTTGCGCGCAAACAATACAGCTTGTGTCGGTTCACCGCTGAGCAACGGACGTCGTCCGGTCGCTAGGACAACCGCTGACGATCGGTATTACCTCCGGGTCGCTCTTCTACCGACCAATATGCGGAACAGCCGACTAACAATGACGTCACGTCGCCATGGGATCGCTCGGTCCGCAGATCGATGCCAAGATGCTGGCAGATCGGTGAGTGGCCCAGTAAATAATACGCCACGAAGAAATTCTAGTGACGACGAAAGTAGATACCTAAATAAACGCGAGCATCCAACATAGAAAATACAACATACGGAAACCGCCGAACTAAAGCTACACTGGGAAGTATGCAATATAGCGGCGAGGGCGACCTTTACTATCGCAAAAGCCATAAAGCAGACAAACCAACTTCACAATGTAGGTTACCGGCAGTGCCAGGAAGCTGTGTTCCGTGCTAATCCTGTGTTTGCGTGTGAAGGCGACCAAGGTTGAAGACGTCTAATCGCCATACCCAGACAAGGTCACCCTAATGGGAGATCACCGACCACGTGCGTATTTAAAATCACCCGTTATTTATAACTTGAACGATGGGGTTCATATATTCTGAACATTATTTTCCACGGGTATTTTTTAGGCATTTCAATACCAATAGATAAATCAAAGAAAGCACGACAACTACCAACGGCAGCGCACACAATCGGCACCCCAGGCTGAAAGCCTATCCCAGCACTGGTCTCGCAGATCAGCCCACTTAACAATAAGGCAATACCTATCAATTTTTAATCTCCGACATCGAAACTGACACGTTTTAACGATCTGGCTCCTTTCCGGTCTGTGAAAGATCGCAAATAAACGTATACCAAATAGCCGTCCAGAGAAGTAACACAAAAAACGCTGCACATTCCCGCCACAAGCCAATTATCCGATCACCGCTCCAACTTGTACTGACCAGAGATTACTCCCCGGGACACGGTCCTGAGGCCTGACGTCAATGAGTTACGAGTCCATCGTCTTATCTCCTCGGCCACGGGGAACGACAGAGTTCATGTGTACCGGTACGTGTAAGAGCACCACGTTTCGGAGGTAACCCTCGCCCTGGTGAGGGTTACCTCCGAAATTGCATTTTGCGCCCCCCACCCGGAGGTTTTCGGGAATAGCGGGAAAACGGCGGCGCGCAGCGCTGCCAAATTTGGCACAGCTGTTTGGGCATCAATGCCTCACATTGTATGAAAATTTTGACCTCAGGTCATCTCAGGTCAGGTCACCAGGGTACAATCTTACCAAGTGCCGTGATCTCACCCAATCTTACCAGTGCCGTAGTACGGAATAATAGTGCGCCAGCATGCAAAACTTTTGGAACCCGGGATCGAACCGGGGACATCCTGATCTTCAGTCTAGCGTTCTCCCAACTGAGCTATTTAGACAACTAGCTTGGACAAACCAAACGTCGTAGTTCCTTAAGCATTCACGGCATTTGGTAAAATTGGGCCCAGGTCACGTCAAGTGACCTTACCTCCAAAAATGTTTGTGGTCGTGCCAAAGCCACAGTGTTTGTCCAAGATATTTAAAACTTACAGGGATTTCATAAGGTCATAAGTACCTACAATTCGTATATTTCGTTTTTTTATATCGGTAACCTAAGGTCAGGTCAATTTAATGACCTCCCCATTATGTCAATGGGGAAATAATATACAAATGCTGCCTATTCAGATAATATGCATTATATCAGGCAAATTCTTTCAGAATGATGTTATTCTAGCTAATTATTGATGACCCATGTGCAATTGTTGCTCAGTGACCTCTGCGAGGTCAGCTTAGGTCATCTGAGATCACCAGAACTTTTTTGCCAATAACTATTGATATAATAAACATAGAGACGTGCAAACGATACCACTGTGTTTGCCTCGTCAAGACTCGTCGCCCCATAAGCAACATGACCTACCTGAGTCACCAAATGACCTTACCTGAGGTCAAATTTTGAAGTTGACCTAATCAGGTCACTATCAATATATGTCTAAGCGTCTTGACGAGACAAATACGATCGTGTTACAAGTATTGCTATATGTTTAACCGATAAAAAGTTATTCCAGAAAACCTTTTTGGAAGAAAATGCCATCGTGTTCGTGACCTTTGGTGACCTCTGGAGCCTAAACTATTCACCTTAGCTAAAATTTCAAAACACCAATGGTGATTGAATTTTGCATGAGCTTTCGATTGTTTTTTTTTCTGTTTGTTCCTAGCTATCATAGTTCCCGAAATATATGGGGGTTTCTGGAGCGAAGTCCTAAACTTTGATTTTTTTTTTAGCTTTGATGACCTCTGGTGACCTCAATAATTTACATGAGCAAAAACAATCTCCCAAGTAACTTAAAATTGCTTTATCGAGTGCTTTCACACGTTTTTTCCGCGTCTTTCTAACTTTTAGTTTTCGAGTTAGTGAGGGGGTATATCTTGACCCCTCCCCCCCCCCACACACCCCAGGGCGAAGATGTCTCAGAGGCCCACCGGGCCGCGGGTTAAGCGTACGTGTGACCGGGGCATGTCCCGGGCCACCGTAATGACCACAAGTGACCGGCTTGACACGCCCCTGGCCACGCCCCTGGCCACGCCCCTGGCCACGCCTCTGGCCACGCCTCTGGCCACGCCTCTGGCCACGCCTCTGGCCACGCCCCTGGCCACGCCCCTGGCCACACCCACCGGTCGTCTGGTGAGCACTGCTAGCAGCCGATGCACGAGATAGCGCTGGACGCCGACCGACGAGAGCACCTAGTAACGTGGCTGCTCGTCACGAGTAGGCGGCTACTCGAGAGCCTTGGGGACGGAGGACGCCACAGGACGGAGGGAGCAGGGACCGCGGGACCGCGATGAGCAGGGAGTGACGGCCGAGCGTGCGGTCGACACTAGCAAGAAGGCAAGAGATAATAGTGATCCCCTGTATTGTGGGGCCCTCCGTATCTCTCTGGTGGGCCACTTTCAGATTTGCCCCACCCAGAGTCAGATAGTGATATCCAATGCCGACTGATCTAGTCATGCAGAGGGCAGATGATGGGAATTGGACTTCGCGACATATTGGTTATATATGAAGAAACGCAGCCTAACCTAAAGAAGCGACATTTACATCTTATAGTTCCATGTTTTAAGGAGCAAAAATACAGATGTTTACATTCTCATGTTGATGATAATGAGAAACTTCCAAATCAGAGTGTATATAACGGATATCATCGGAATCAATGACCTTATCCTCGTTTAAAAAAAAAAAAATTAAGAAGATAAAATTTAAAAAATGACTGTTTAATGACATTTCGGCCGTAGGCCTTTTTCAAAATTACATCTATGGATATACAATGTTCACATAAAAATAAGACGTAAAAAGAAGACGTATGCACGCAAAAAAACGTAGTGTATGAAATTCGCTGTAAGCTATGCCAACAAAGGGGGAGAAAAGTAGGGGAATATGTAGGGGAATTCATGCGTCCAATCCGCTTGCGGTACAACGAGCATAGACGCGACGCCATCAACAAAACGGCAAACACCCCGTTCGGTGATCATTTCCTAAACGAGCACAACCAGGACGAAATTCGTGCAAACTCGGGCCTATTAGATCTCAAAATTGGGTGCATAGCTCAGGATCATCCGGATAGAAAGATCGCAGAGAGTATCATCATTAGGAGTCGCGCACCAGCTTTAAATACCCAGGGGGGATCACCGTGGCCTATTATGCGTGTAGTGTAGAGTTTGTGTTGAATATTGCCAATGTTGTAATGTACTCGTATGAACGTTAAATATGTATGACGTGCTATGTTGGAGGATGTAACATGGTTGATGATGTATAGTAATGCGTGATACATTGCCGACGCGGCTGTGAGTGACAATGACTTCCGAAATAGTGAAGATATTGGAATGTCTGTCACGAGATATATTTGAAATGTGTCCAAATTGAATCGGGAGGCGACGAATGCGGTGCATATATATTCTCTTATTTGTATGTGAACATTGTATATCCACAGATGTAATTTTGAAAAAGGCCTGCGGCCGAAATATCAATAAACAAGTCATTTTTAAAGTTTTCTCTTCTTAAATAATATAAAAACAACGAGGATAAGGTCACTGATTCCGATGATATTGATAACGCTTATCATGTTCCTCGCAGCAGCTTTGAATAATTGATGTATATAACAGATTCTGAGGCGAACTAGAAAAATAAATCCTGCCAAAGGACGGATATAATCGTGCAAGTATTTCCCTAACGTGGTTCCCGTTCAAAACTGCTAACAACACAACTTCATTGACACAGCTTCAGAGGTGAAGGCGTCTAAGCAGCATTACTATTGCGGACCGGACTAAACGGCCACAATTGATATGCGACCTTTACAATGACCAGTTCCATCACGAGTCCCACGGCCACATGTCATGAAAATGATACGTTCTAGCTTAAACAAGACGTCATGGCTCACGCTTTTGGCCATTACACCACTGCCAGCGTCGGAGACGATTTTTTTTGGGGGGGGGGATTTCATTTGAAATACGGAAGAACTTGTCCGCCACCGCTGCCGCCACAGCAGGTGTAATGCCCCACATTGTTTACTGATACCATGGAGTAGAGAATAAGCTGATCCGTGCTGATATGCTTTAGCCCGCATGACGCCTGGTGGGGAGGGCTTTTTGCCCCCCTCCCCTTTGCTTTTCGGCGATGTCACACGAACGCGTAGCGATAGCGACTTGCAACGTTGGGCATCTACAAATGAATACCTAGGCCACATGTGACATGTGGGTAGAATTTGATGTCACTCCTAATTCCATGTCAGGTCAGGTTACAGTGACATCACAAAGCCAATTACTGGGTCAGGATTTCAGATCATGGAGCCATGAACAGCAGAAACGTTCCATAATAAAGTCAAAATTTGGAACAAATAGATAATGCATGGCCAGACTGAAAGAGCTAGTTATTTTTGCTTTTGTAGAAGACACCAAAACATGAATTGTAACTTGTGTTGGACTTGGGCAAGTGGTTGAAGTACACTTGATCCATGGTACTGGGTACACCTTAATTTATATACCTTTTTGAAAATTGTCATTCTCTACTAGGTCTAACAAACCCAAGAGAATACTGAATGAATTGTTTTGTATTGATACAGACAAATTTTTGCTCATAAGGCTTGGCAAAGTCAAATGATTCCAATTAAAAATATTTATTAGTGGGCTTTGAGTCAATGTCTGAAAAGGTGAACCACATTTTCAGACATTGACTCGCTCAGGGGGGTCCCTCCAGTCTGGCTAGGAACTCATACAGCATGTTCAAGGGCCCTTCCGACCGGCCCAGAGACCCTTTGGGTCTAGCCAGAGGCCCCACTGACTTACCCAGGAGTCCCTCTGATATGCCCAGCGACTCTTCTGGTCGGACTGCGCTGGCTGCTTTGTCGCCCTGCCAACATGCTCAAGAGGCCCTCCGACCTGCCCTGGGGCCCTCTGTGCTGGCTAGGGGCCAATTGGACATGTTCAGGGGCCCTTCGTAACCGCCCAGGGGCCCTTTCAGTCTGGTCAGGGGCCCATCCGATCTGGTCAGGGGCCCCTCCGATCTGCACAGGGGCCCTCTGGTCTGTCCAGGAGCCCTCCAGCCTTCTAAGGGACCCTTCCGACCTGGCAAGGGACTGCGCTGGCTGCTTTGTCACTTTGCTGACATGTTCAAGGGCCCTGACATTCCCTGGGACCCCTATGTGCTAACTAGGGGCCCATTGGGCATGTTCAGGGGCCCCTCTGACCTGCACAGGGACCCTTTGAACATCCCAGGGGCCCTCTGGTCTGTCCAGGGGCCCTCCGGTCTGCTCAGGGGCCCTTACAACCTGGCAAGGGACTGCACTGGCTGCTTTGTCACCCTGCCAACATGCTCAGGGGCCTCTCCGACTTGCCCAGGGGCCCCTCTGTGCTGGCTAGGGGCCCATTCGATGTGTTCAGGGGGCCCTCTGACCCTCTCAGGGGACCTTTTGGTCTGGCCAGGGGCCCCTCTGACATGCATAGGGCTCTTTTGAACATCCAAGGGGCCCTCTGGTCTTTCAGAGATGGCCCTGGTGGCCCTAAAAGGCCTCTGGAGTGCTCTAAACTCTGAAGACCACGCTTCACATGGTCTTTTTGACTCTTAAAGAGCCCATGATACTGTGCTTTGCTCAGTCTCGTCAAGCCTTTTCGGTGCGCTGCATGCACCAAAAAGGGCCCCAGGCCCCCCCCTTGGCTACATGCATGACAATGAGATAGACTGTGAGTGCTTGGGAAGATGCAGCAAATGGATTAGAGAATAGACATTGATTAGTGAGTATCACAAATCTTCACTTGTACAATGCATGGGGGTAAACTACAGTAGGTAGTGTTGGATGTGTCAAAATAATGGACATTTCATGCTATTGGTGATCCACATGTCCTAAAGCACCAGTACACCACCAGTATCATGAAAAGTGCAGTATTTTTACATGTTCCAATGTTACAGCAGTTTACCAATGCAAGAATAACAGATGTCAAGTGGGAAAAGTGCTTTCAACATAAAATTGAGATTCACTGCAATAATGTGCTGACATGCCTGTACACTATACTTACTGCACAGCTCAAAATTGTATAACTAATACTCCAACTAATCATAATTCTTTGTAAAATTCTGGTAGAACATGGGTAATTTTGCTTAGGATCTTCAACAAAAATGTCATTTGAGAAACATAATTTTAACTGCATTCAGCTAAGCACACAGTTCTTAAGTTATTCAATCTGATCACTGAACATAGTGCATTTACCTCTTGAGCACTACCAGACGAAAATTTCAAGTTAGGAGCAACAACCATTATCCCAGACACGTCTCAACACCAGACTTCATGTAATGGGCAATATAGTGCACCATTATTGTCTACATCACCAAAATAATGAAAAGCCCAGTGTTAGGACATGTCCAGCATTACGGTTGTCTACCCTATCTACCATTTTAATGAACTTTGACTTTTACTTAAACTTGTAGGCAATAGGTAAACACAGGCCAAGGCTGTTCAAGATGCACAATCACCATGGGTTGGGTTTGTTATTTTAACAAGTCAATGTACACACAAACATGCATAATATATTAGGCATGCGTTTCTTCTTGTGATCTTAAGGCTTCAGCCACTTACCACAAATATTATACCACAGATAACGCCTACCTCAATATCATAACCCATCCCTTGCAAATAATATCAATTCATCTAGGATACACAAACAAACCATCGTGTTTTCAGCTGAATTCAGAGAGTAACAAGGCATAGCATATGGTAAAGTCAGCTGCTTACTAGGAGTAATGAGTGGTCTTTTCACAAGTTGTTTCAGTTAATAATGTAGTTTTGAAATCAACCTATCTTCGTAATATGTTATTATTTAAGATATGTTAATTTCGTTGCTTTTTGTAGGTAAAACTTTATCATTTTACAACTTGTATATAATGTCACGTGATAGTAGTACCACCTAAAATTAGGGGCGGATTCTACCGGCCAATTATGGCATTTCTGGCGCATTCGAACATCATTCGTGTTGATTCGTGGCCTCTTTTTCGTCAATGGTTTGGTGGTAAAGGCAAGATTGATAGAGGGTGAGTGAATTTTTGTATGATTAATTCGAATGTTTTGTTTTTTATCAACGATGATATTAACATATACTCGGTGAAAATAGGCTTTTTAGATGTATGGTAATGTTGCATTCAGCTGAAAAATGAGTCAATGTGCCTTCAAACCGAACATAGGTTTCTCATTCAATATGAATCGAGCACATCTGTGTTATCTTTATGAACATGCCCTTGTGGTTGCTCTATCTCATCTGTTGTGTTTATGCAAAGTATTTAACAAGCATATTATACAGCATGAATGATGAATGGAAATGTGACCTATTGCATGGCTGGGGCTGCAGGATTGCAATGCTTTGGTGTCAGTGTAGGCATAGGTGGGCACCAGTCCGTTACTTCATTACTGTTACTAATAAAGTTACTTTGAGTAACGAAGTAACACACTCGTTACATTTCTTTTACAGTAATGGGCTGAGTAACGGAAGTTACTTTTGTGGTCTGTTACTTGTTACTTTTTAGTCTGTTACTCTGTTACATCGTTACTTTTTTCCTAGACTTGTTGCTCTTCATGCCTGGGTTTATTCGCACCAGCTCAATCAATGCCTTACACACAAACAAATATAATGGCGTAAAGGGCTGCCAAATATTGTACCTGTTAGACTGTTGCTGTAGGCATACACAAGGTGGGGCAAACAGGGCAATTGCCCCCCCCCCCCCCTGAAGGTCTGGATGTGCCTCCTTTGGTCTAAAAAATGATAAAAAAAAGAGAAAAATGTGAAAATATGCTCTTTTAAAAACATAGTGGGCCAAATCCAGTGATTTTTTTTGGGGGGGTCTTTATGCCCGCCTGAGCAAAAATTTCCCTCCCCTGGAGTGAATCCTGGGTATGCTACTGGCTGTTGCTTAATACGGTGCAATGTGCAATGACTGTGATGAAGGTAGCTGTATCCCCATACTGTGAAACGTTGACAATGTTTGTCAGCTGATATAGGCCGGCGGCAAGCAGGCAGCACTAGTTTATGATAAAGGCAAGCTTCAAGTAACTAGTAGCGAGCCTCTGAGAATTACACGCACTGGAGGGGGGTGATCCCCCTAAGATCTCGCCCCCCATAAGAGCTACAATAACGAAATTTGTAGGGTAGGGAGGTTCTGTAGCGAACTCTGTTTTGGTAAATTTTCATGAACCTAGGTCAATATCTTCGAGGTAAAATGGGGTCAAATATGCAAAAAATAAACAATTTTAGCACTGCTACAGCAACCCCAAAATATCTTGAGAACTATGATAGCTAGGAACAAACGAAAAAAGCAATCGAAAGCTCTTGAAATATGCAATCGCCATGGCAGTGGCGTACCGAGTGTACGGTCATTCAGGGAATGACCTGGTCCTTTGGACCCGAGGCGCCCATGCAAAGCTGGCGCCCCTCCGATCAGTGACAGCGCCCCTCCGGCCAGTGACGACGCCCCCGGCCAGTGAGGGCGCCCCCTGCCATAGACGGCGCCTCTCCGGCCCGTGACAGCGCCCCTCCGGCCAGCGACGGCGCCCCTCCGGCCAGTGACAGCGCCCCTCCGGCCAGTGACCACCAGTGTCAGAAAAGTGGTTCCACGATCTAAGTTCACGGAACAAATTTTTCGCCAGCGGCAGAACAAATTTCGTAATGCGTATACCAGTAATTTTTGCGTAATTTTTTATTCGCGTTTCTACACAACCTATTTTCATATATGCCAATATCTGTATATATTATGATGTGGAAAGTTGATGAATCGTCAGTCGTATTTCCTGTACAGTTAGGGTTTTGGCGTCAGTTGGGGACTGAGGCTCCAGGGTCGTATGATAAAAAGGCACCATAGGCGTAGGAACGGGGGGGGGGGGAGGGTCCATAGGGGCCATGACCCCCCCCCACACTTTTCAGGCTGGGGGAGGGAGGGGGGGGGGGGGAAGCAATGTTAATTGCCCCCCCCCTCCCCTCACACTTTTGGATATTTCTCCTCCTTCAATCACTGATATTGGGGTTCGATATGAATGCTTTAAAGTTGCGAAAATAATGATGATTTCACAACCACGCAATACCAATAAGTCATAACTCATAAGCGTAAGAACCAGGGGGCCGGGGAGACCAAGGCCCCTCTTTTTAGGCTGGGATCCAACAATATTAACTGCTCCCTACTTTTGAGCGATTTATAATTCTTCAATTACGGATATTGGTTCGATATGAATGCCATAAAGTTGGCAGAATAATGATTAATTCACAACTTCACAATCATAGGCGTAGGAATGTGGGCTGGGGGACACATGGGCTTCCACTTTGAGGCTGGGGGGGGGGGGGGGGGGGCAGTAATGATAACTGTCCCCCCCCCACACACACACTTTTGAGCGATTTATCCTTGGACCCCTCAGCCGCCGCTTTCCCACAAGTCAGGTATGGGGTGCCTCTGCACGTGCGCACGTGCACACCCCTATTATATATATCAGGAACGGCTGAGCCGATTGTGTTCAAATTTTGTGCGTGGTTAGGGACCTCTCAGCCGCGACTTTCCTATAAGTCAGGGGTGGGGTGCTTCTGCACGTGCGCACGTGCGCACCCTTTTTGCATCTCAGAAACTACTTGCCCGATGGAGTTGACATTCACCATACATTTTCTTCGCGCTCGCTCGTTCATCGCCAACTACGGCGCCTTACTGGTTTATATTGGTAAAAAACAAGAAAAAAGTTGTTTCCCCCAAACGAATACAATTGAAGAAAAAAATTGGCGCTAAATACCAAAGATTTCAAAATTACGAGATCGTAATTTGATAGAACGTTCAATTTCCTATCTTTGAGTTATTTTGGTTTTAGTTTATCTTAAATGTCACCATTTTACAGCTGCTAACGTTTGGGTGATTTTATCGTTAATTTCGCGTAAAGCGACGTCACAAAATGGTGTATATCTTTTAAACAAATCGACGAAATAGCTTGAATGTTTCTGAGCCGACGTATAATTGATGTAGAAGAAGGTACTGATAGTCTTAGGTTGATACCTTGAACGATGTTTAAGTTATGGCGAATATTCGACAGGGGGGCGGGGGCAATATTTGCCCCCCCCCCCGTCAAGCGCGGGTTAACCCTCACCCTGGTGTGGACGCAGACTGGTTATTGATTCGATTCTGATTGAATCGATTGGAATCGTTCAATCAAAATCCCTTGAATCAAAGAAGAATCGATTCACCACCAGGTTGTTTTATTCATGAATGATGATTGAATCAAAACCCGCATAGAAACAAGGCTGATCGAATACAAAAGACTGTGTAATGCTATTTCAATGGTGAGTCTAACGTGATTTGATAAACACATTTTTGATTCTTTGAAACGGATAGAATCATTTCTCAAAATGGTTATACATGAATCAAACGGTAACTGAATCATTGATATTCCAAAATGAATCGTGATTGAATTCTTCCAAAAAAGGTGAATCAATAACCAGTCTAGCGTAGAGGGGGGTCATTCCCCCCCCCCCTCCTGAGGTGTTTCGAAAATAGCGGAAAACGGCGGCGCACAGCGCCGCCAAATTTGGCACAGCTGTTTGGGCATCAATTACACATAATATTTACAATTACATAACTACATTTCATAAACACAGACTCGCACATTTAGTATAGATTGCGAGAAGTGGAGCAAATTTCGAAAGTGGCGCATATTGTTATGACATTGTGTGCTTCGAAAGAAGAAAATAATTGAACTGTACAATTTCGAACTTATGAAGAAAAAAAATATTCATTAAGTTAAGAAGTACAAATGCAATGCTTTTCTCAACGTTTCTTACACAACTAACATAATATTGTCCGTGGGGAAGTGTTCGTTCGCTTGTCCAGTAACGCTGCTTTTAACACATGCTTCCTTATGAAGCTATTTGACATAGCCCTGAATTTTTTTCCACACAGCGGTGAATGACAGGACAAAACGTCAATTATATTCGGCAGGAGAAACTTTACAACCAAACAGAGCATGCTGCAGGGATGTATGATTTCTGGACATGGCCTTCCAAACTGCTATCTCAGTCAAAAATCACATTATGAAAGTGGCTGGTGTTCTTGCAGGCCCTTCCTAGGCCTTAATGGAATATGTCGGTTTTGGGGGGGCCCTTGCCATCTCTGATAGGGCCCTTACCTACTGTCTCGTTGTTTTTTTTTCTTTCGAAAGGGTTCCCTCTTATGATTTCATAGAAGACCAAAATTAGATGTTTGCCCAAGAGCCAGCGAGCCGGGGGGACCGTCCTCAGTCTTTGGGACGATACACTTCGCCACTAAATTCTGCCAATTATTGGAATTGCGCGATCGGATGGTGGGGTCAGGGCCCGCGCAACAATCTTAGCTTGGCGTGGGTCCTGATCTCGGAAATTCATCCCATTAGAACATTTGGATTACATTTATCAAAAACTCTAGATTGGGGGTCAGCTGCCCTCCCTGCCCCTCTTGCGGCGGTCCGCGGGATTAGGGTGGAAAGGCAGGGGCTGTGGGGCAATTTACAGAGTTCATTCGATAAAAAAAATTGCTGTAGAGCAGAGAAGTGTGCCGACATACAAGTTCGTGATGAAAGATAAGGAAGATGTGCAAATTGTACTATTTGCTATACATATATTGCAATATTGGTGTTCAGTATTGTGCCCACTTATTTATTTTGCACCGCAGGCGTTATTTTTTTTGCGCTGTGATTTTATGGATACCTACTACCCAAAGCTGGCCGAATACTTCATTTTACATCGACACATTCGGCCATTACTTTAACCATTCTAATACCCGCCAGATCGAGGGGCAAAACGATGGTTTTACCCTCTTTTTTTGCCAGGGGTGAACTGCGCCCCCACCCCGAATCTGTCACACCTGTAGATGACATGTAGATGGCAACAAATTCCAGCATTGTTTGCGACAGACATTGCATAGTGTAGACCCTGCCGCTGGTCAATGTCGATTTTCGCTAGGCAAAGCAAGCAATAATCGCCTCTAGTTATACAAATTGATGACACACATCTGGACAGTGATTCACTGAAATATATGTTATATATATATATATACATTTTTATATATTAAATATATTAAATATATGTTGTATATAAATATATGTTTATTCATCACCAGAGCACACGATAAAATCATTGCATAAGGTATATGATTGGTTAAGACGAAATGGGAAAAATGCGTCACACAGCTGAAAACGTGGGATAATGAGCCGGCTAAAATCTGGGGGATGAAATGACCCTTTTGCCCCCAGGATTTTGACTGGGGGCTTTTGGGTACCCTGCCCCCCGCAATCCGCCGCCCCTGCTGGGCATGCATCGTGAATGTTTGAGCGACGGGACTTTTGACCTTTGCTACGCTACTATCACCGTCCAAAACTGACTGAAGAGTACCATGTTTACCCGGTGGAAAACCCAGCCATTGAACATGAAGACTGCTGACGCAAACTGGGCATATTTACTCCAGCAACACATAATCCCTGACAACTAGCAGAACTTAACCTTTATATTGGCCGTTTTCACGGAGGATTATTGCGCTGAAAAGTTTCTGAAAGATTCTGACAGTTTTGAAAACTACACAACTTTAACATGCGATTTTTGGCTAGAAATGTCCCTCATAATTTTGTAATCTGTTGGTAAGAATAAAATATGTTGTCAAAATTGCGGTTTGGTGGTAATAAGCAAGATAAGTATTGATAGAATCCTCCTGAAAGTTTCATGAAGATTCTATCAATACTTATCTTGCTTTTTACCACCAAACCACAATTTTGTCAACATATTTTATTCTTACCAACATATTACAACATTTTGAGGGACATTTCTAGCCAAAAATCGCATGTAAAAGTTGTGTAGTTCTCCAAAACTTTCAGAATCTTTCAGAAACTTTTCAGCGCAATAACCCTTCGTGAAAACGGCTATTTCCATAACTCGTAAACTTCCATAACCTTTCAATTACCATGCCCTTTAAATGTGATCGTCTGTGACCCCTCCGAGGTACGCACCGTACCTCGGAGGGGTCACAGACGATCACATTTAAAGGGCATGTCGTGACTCGTCGTCTATGCAGACCGTGTCGTGGGAAATCACTGATATTTTCCTTTCCTCGTAGGAGACGAATGGTACGTCACGCGCGGCTGACGTGGACAGCGTCTGCGCCGAGTATATGCACTATACAGCATAAACAGACCGCGGGAACCCGTACCCATATTTGTGTCAATATGTTTGACGTCTTTTGCAAATATAAGTGGTTTGAAAGTAGTTCACGGGTAGCTCGTATTCCCTCCTCGTTTTCAGAGAGGATTAAATATCACTGAAAAATATTATTTGTTCTGTGTTATTTCTCATACGGAGCATTCCAAGACAAATCGACTGAGGAGTCGCTCATGTCGCTCGACGACAAATCGACATGATCGACACAAATCGACAATCGAATCGACAAATCGCTCATATCAACGATATTGACTTAACACGCGCACTACCAGGGGAATTGATTTCCGCCCCCTCCCTCCCATCCGGTTTTTCATGAATAGCGGGAAAATGGCGGCGCGCAGCGCCGTCAAATTTGGCACAGCTGTTTGGGCATCAATTACTCACATGGTGTCAAATTGTTTACCTCGGGTCATCTCAGGTCAGGTCAACAGGTTACGTCAAGTGACCTTAACTCCAAAACAAAATGTTTGTGGTCGTGCCAAAGTCACGGTGTTTGTCCGAGAGATTTGAAACTTGCAGGATTGCATAAGTTCAAAGTACCTACAATTCGTTTATGTCAAATTTGTGTATTGGTGACCTAAGGTCAGGTCAATTCCGAGACCTCCGCATTATAAGTAAATGGGAAAATATACAAATGCTTCCTATTCAGAGAATATGCATTGTATCAGGACAATTATTTCAGAATCATGCTATTTGAGCTTATCTTGCGCACCACTGGGCCTCTGGATTTTCCACGCCCGACTGGGTGGAGGGGGGGGGGGGGGGGTCGGGTCGGGTCGGGTCGGGTCGGGTCGGGTCGGGTCGGGTCGGGTCGGGTCGGGTCGGGTCGGGTCGGGTCGGGTCGGGTCGGGTCGGGGTCGGGGGAGTGTGTGACCCCCCCCGTCTAACTCGGCTCCTATGGGACACAGACCAAAACCAATAACAAAGTCAAATTTTCCAGTTTTAGGACTTTGCTCCAAAAAATCCAAAATATCTCGGGAACTATGCTAGCTAGAAACAAATGGAGCAAAGCAATCGACAGCCATTTAAATTTGCAATCGTTCGTGCGCTCTCAATTTTGATTTCAGGTCAATAGTGTAGGCTCCAGAGGTCATAACAGTTTTTTTTTTGCAAAATTGTTTTTCGCTAATAACTTTGTACTTAATAAATATAACGCAATACAGGGTACGCCATCGTGTTTGTCATATCAAGGTGCTTCGAATGATGTACATGGTGACCTTGTTACGTCAACGTGTACAACGACCTTGTTACGACGTGTCTCGACGAGACAAACACATTGGTACCGGTTTCACTTCTCTGTCTTCATTATGTCGAGAGTGTTATTGACACAAATGTGATGGTGACCTCGGATGATCTCAAATGACCCCTTAGGAGCCACTGAACAAAATTTGCACTTGGATCATCAATAATGTCCTATTATAACATTATCCAGAAGGAATTGGACTGATATCATGCCTATCCTCGAAATAGGAAGCCTTTGAGTATTTCTCAATTGACTTATAATGGGGAGGTTACGAAATTGACCTGACCTTAGGTCACCGATATACAAATTCTGAGATAAAAGTTGTGTAGACACTGATGGCCTCATGCAATCCTAAAAGTTTCATATCAATCCCTGACAAAAAAAACTGGTCATGGCACGACCGCAAACGTTTTTGGAGGTGGGGTCACTTGACCTGACCTGGTGACCTGACCTGACCTGACACGAATCTCACACTTAATGAAAAGGTGTGAAAAAGATAAATGGTAAGGTATGCAAAATTTGGCGGCGCTATGCGCCGCCATTTTTACGTAATCTGAAAAAAACCGCTAGTGGGGGGGGGGGGGTTCAGCCTTCCCCAGTCGGTCGCGGGTTATTCTGGATGACCCATGTGCAGTTGTTGCTTAGTGACCTCTGCAAGGTCAGCTGAGGTCATCTGAGATCACCAGCACTTTTGCCAATAACTATTGATACAATAAAGTTAGATACGTGCGAATGACACCCCGGTGCTGTGTTTGTCTCGTCGAGTCCCATCGCCCCATATGGAACATGACCTACCTGGACCAAATGACCTTGACAAGTCAAATGTTGAAGTTGACCTAACCAGGTCACCATTAATATGTTTCGAAGCGCCTTGACGAGAAAAACACGATGGTGTTACAATTACTGTCATATGGTCAACTAATAAAAAGTTATTCATGACAAACTTTTTGAGAAAACAAAAATGTCCTCGTGACATTTGGTGACCTCTGGATTGGTGACCTCTCTCAGGCCGGCCAAGGGCCATCTCAGACGACCGAGGGCCTCTGGACGACCGAGGGCCCCTCAGGTCGTCTTTAAGTCGGCATGGATCACCCATGCGGACTTGAAGACGGCTAACTCGGTTTATGAACCCCCATTTTGGCATGTGTACTGTGTAGGGCCCATTCTGACCTATGACCGTCCGCTTTCTTCTGCTCAAGAGGGCCCCCACCCAGTTTTCATTTTTTGTATTGGACCCCCCCCAGTTTTTAACATCCGGGGGGCCCAGGGGGGTCGTGACCCACCCACCCATGCGTATATGGGAAACTGGGCTCAAGTCTCCGTCTAAAGTACTGTCGTCTTTTACGGTGTTTGTATTGTCCCAGCCCCCAGGGTTATTCATGGCCCCGATGACGATGGTATCGGTGGCGTGGTTGTAGACTGAATACGCAACAACTGTTTGGGAGGTTTTAAACAGTTTTTTGTTTATTTTTTTGAACAGTACCAGTTTTCCTTCCCCAAATCACTGCAGAAATGTCGGATGTTGGGAATTTGGAGGTTCCACCTTACGATTTTGTTTGTTTGACAATTTGTGTCGCATCAAGTTGTCACATTCCGGCCATTGTTCGGAAAGTTAAATCTCAGTCTATTTTGTATGCTCGTCAGCCATTTTCACCCGCAGACTAAACAAAATCATTCTTTACAGTCAAAGTTTCCACGGAACAAAACTTCCAAGTTCAGAAAAATGGAGAAACGGGCCACTTTTCTGACACTGGTGACCACGCCCCTCCGGCTAGTGACGGCGCCCCTCCGGCGAGTGACGGCGCCTTTCCGACTAATGACTGCCCTTCCGACTAATGACTGCCCCTCTCCGGCCCGTGACGGCGCCTCTCCGGCCAGTGGCGGCGCCCCTCCGGATAGTGACGGCGCCCCCGCCGGCCAGTGACGGCGCCCTTCCGGCCAGTGACGGCGCCCCTCCGGCCAGTGACGGCGCCCCACAAAATGTTAAATGCAAGACGAGCACGTGCGGAAGGAGAGGCGCCCCCTGGAAAATTGTTGCCAATATTGGTGGCGCCCCTGTTGATCGGGTGGCGCCCCGTGGCGCCCCTCAAGGCAATGACCTGGTCCTTTGTGAATTTCTGCGCACGCCACTGCGCCATGGTGTCTTCAAATTTTAGCTCAGGTCAAAAGTTTAGGCTCCAGAGGTGATCAAAGGTCAAAAAGGTTATTTATGGCAAAACAGTTTTTCGCAAATAACTTTTTATCTAATAAAGATAAGGCAATAATGTTTACGCCATTGTGTTTGTTTCGCCAAGGCACTTCGAAATATATCCATGTTGACCAGTTTGGGTCAACTTAGAAATTTGACTTCAGGTCAAGGTCAAGTGGTGACCCAAGATGGTCATGGTGCATATTGGGAGACGTGTCTCGACGAGACAACCACATTGCTACCGGTTTCACTTCTCTATCTTCATTCTGTCGGAATTGATATCACTTCGTTTTACAAAAGTAACTGAGTAACGGAGTAACTGTAACTTCCGTTACATTTTTGACGATGTAACGGAGTAACGAGTTACTTGTTTTTTTGAGTAAACGGAGTAACGAGTTACTTTTTTTTGGAGTAACGGAGTAACGAGTAACGAAGTTACATTTTTAAGTAACGGTGCCCACCTATGAGTGTATGGTAGGGTCAACTGCTGTAACCCCGGACACATCCTATCCTCAGATTTGTCATGCTATCGGAATATAAACAATGCGTCGATATCATCTGCATTCTGATAGCATGAAAAGTCTGAGATTCAATCTATCCAAATATTGGAATTTTACCCTAAAAACCCGTAACACTGGACACATCCTAACACCAAACTTTTCATGGATTTTGCTTTGAAGAGAATAAAGCTTTGAATGCTTTGAAGAGAAGAGAATATTGAAGAGAAATGACATTCTTTAGAAAAGTCAGGTGTTTGGACATGTCCAGCTATACCGTGGTTTACCCTACTCACATAAATGAGAACTGTTGCACAGATGACAGACAGTAGGTACAGTAAACAACTGTAACCCGGACACGTCCTAATGCTTCACTTTCCATGCTATTGGTGATGTAGTGGACCAGTATTGCCTACATTGTGAATAGCATGGCAAGTCCTGTGTTAGGAGTTAGGACATGCCCGAGGATACAATTGTCTACCCTAGTCCCTACCTACCAATTTCTCAATCTAAGATGTAATTATCCATCAAGATCTTTCCTAGATGATAGTCAATGTTGTCGTGACTCATGATGCTTCAATGGTTAGCATAATTAAGTTACTCAAAAATTATAAATGGACATTTAATTTGCACCTATCTTACCACTACCACCTGCCTACTACATCATTTTGACCCCCACCCACCCACCACCACTGCCAGGGCACGCGGGTTTCTTAACCTGCACCCCAGTGGGCCTGTTGAGGCAACATTTCCCTGGTGCAGTGTCCCAACATTTGTCAATTTGGGTGGGAAATGACACACAAATTTGAATTATTTTTCACTCTCACTCCCCATTTTAGGAGTGAATTTTCCACTCCCAAGGCCAAATATGAATTGTGATATTGATTCAGACAAAAATATTGACTAAAAGTAGGTACTTGATTTCAACGAAAACTACTGCTTTTCATATTCAAAACAGAAATAAATATTGTACCATTTTCTACATAATTTTTCACTCTCATAGTTTTTCTGGCTCGAATTTTCCACCCTTCTCCCTTCGAATTTTCCTCCCTAACAAAATTGAACCCCCTTCTAACTCGGAAAACTAAAAGGGTTAGTGTAGTGTCCTGTATTGGCTTCACGGACACCTCGTCAAAACAAGTAACAACTGAACTGAACGGGGACGATAACTCTCGTCTGGCACACCGCCAATGACCCTACGCCCGAGGCACCGGCCACGCACGACTCCCGGCACCGACTGCCCAAAGCAGACCCCGGGAACGCGCCAAGTCACCTGACCAAGTTACCGTCTAGTGAATGTCCTCACAACTCGTACTACCGGCGGCTGCCACTTGGTGACACTAGCAGTTGCCGCTGTGATACTCTTGATACACTACATTTCCTCCTCCCTAACAAAAAGCACTTGTCCCAACACCATGGTAAACAACACTACACCTGTTAAACACAGTAACGCTTGGGCTTGCGAACAACTCGCCCACTCCGCGTACAGTTCAGGGCTGCACTCGCACGAGCACTCGAGTCTGGTGGTGTCGCCGAACCAGGCGACATCACGCGTCGAGGTTGATTGCCGCCACCAGGTGACACCACTGGGTCAACGAACGGCTCCGCCCGCGGCTCCAGCTGATCCAGCTCCTCTGGCAGCACCGTCGGCGGCGGCGCGGTCCATCGCGTGAGACGCTCAGCGTGGACCAGCGCTCCGCCTGCCAACAGGAAGCTGTTGGCGCCTCTCCATCCAACGATTCGAGCCGGCTTTGAGTACCGTGACCGGCCCTTCCTTCTTCTTCTTCTAAGTGCCCGGCGGCACTCGGCAGCACGCCGATGGCCGGGCCCCTCGGAGGAGGCCGGTCGCCCGCATGAAGTCGACCACCGCTCCTGGGTTTTCTTGGATGGTTGACTGGAGAGGGATCGGGCCAAGGATTCTTGTACGTTGGGGTTGGAAGTGTGGACAGTTGAAGAGGAAGTGTTCAAGAGTCTTCGGGCTCGAGGCAGATCTCGCAGTTGCCGTCCTCGTCGGCCCTCCTCCACCTCCGGAGTGTGTCCCGTAGGAGGGGGCAGCGGTTAACGCGCAACTGGTGCAGCGTCTTCTGCTCCAGTCTCGTCCAGCTGCGGCTGACCTTGATCGGGCGGCCGCCCGTCGCTCTCCGGTGGAAGTGGTCAGGTGGGACATACCCCTTCGTGGTAGGCCCCGGTCCACCGCCTCTTGCATACCTGACGTATGGCAGTGCGGGCTGAGGCCATGTCCACCGGCAGGGGGGGGGGGGGGGGGGTGCTGGTTAGGTGGGTCGCTCAGGGCTCTCCCCTCGTTCACCGCCTCGTTGCCCCGGACTCCGACATGGCCCGGGACCCACACCAGTTGGATGTCTCCTCCCCGCCGGCAGATTTCCGCCAACTGGTCTCTGATGTCAGTCATGGTGACCGGCTGTGGTTTCCACGGCACGTCCTGCAGCTTCGTCAGCAGCGACAGGGAGTCGGAACAGATGCGGAAGCTCCTGACGTGCGCCGTGGCGTCCGAGATGTCGTCCAGCGCGTGCCAGCATCTCGGTACGATACGAGCTGGTGAGCTGTCCCGCCGGCACCGCCCACGCCCGGTCACCTCTGCCCGCATCCTCTGATCGGGTGATGCCGCCTGGGCCTGAGCCGGTACCGGACCCACTCGCCGACGCGGAAGTCCGGCGTCTTCGCATGTCTGGTCCGGTCTGCGTAGTCCTTCTGGCGGCGCTGACGTTCCGCCACTCGCCGCCTCAGTCCTCCAGAGTCGGGCGTCTGCTCCAGAGACTTGTTGACGCTTACGGCGTGGAGGTGGAGACCAATGCGCAGCCGCCGTCCGTGCAGCAGCAGTCCGTGCACTCACGCCCGTCGTAGCGTGAGGTGTGCTGCGATATACTGCTGCAGGAACCGCTGCATGTAGACACGCCTGTCGGTCCCCTGGCGGTCTGCCGCCTGCAGCGCCGCCTTCACCGTGCGGTTGCACCGTTCAACGGCGCCCGAGCCAGCCGGGTGAGACGGGGCGACTCGGATGTGCTGGACGCCCACGTCCCGCAGGTAGCTCCTGAAATGAGATGATGTAAAGTGCGTGCCATTGTCGGACACGACCTCACGCGGATACCCCTCACGAGACGCAATAGCTTCCAGGAACTCAATCGCAGCCTGACTGCTGGGCTCTTCACAAAATCCACCTTCCACCCACTTCGAGAAATAGTCGACAAGGACTACTGCGTAACGCTGACCGCGCGGCGCCTCCATAGGACCAATACAATCTAGTCCCACCTTGCCCCACGCCGAAGCGGGTAGCGGTACCGGATGCAGCGGCGCCTGCCGCGGCACAGCCGTCTTGTCCACCGCACACACAGTTTAACCGTGCCTGATCGACAACTTCAGCGCCATCTGGAAGTCTCTGCCCAACAGTGGAGTCTCTGCATCTACCACATACACAGAAGCGATGCAACTCATGCCATTGCAAACACTGACCTCAACTTGCAGGACACCACGCACCGGAAGACGTTGGCCACCGTACGCATCCAGCCTCGTGGTCGTACTTGTCAGGGTCAGATCACCAAACATCCTCTGATGCAGCTTGATACTACGGAAGTGATACTAACGGGCAGAACCGTGTCAGCTAACATCAACTCTCGGTTCACAGTACATCAGGGTGAAGATACTGTTGAGATCAACCTCAGCACTTGTACAGCTGGAATCTGACGGGGCTTAGGACGCGTACAGTACTTGGCATAATGCCCAACCTCGTCACAGTTATAGCATCGCCTACCACGTGCCAGACATGCATCAGATCGAGCTTTGTGGGGACCACCACAACTGAAGCACGATACCTGTGGCTGCTGGGCTGGGCTGGACACGCTTCGCTGCTGTCCACCACGCTGTGCCACTGCAGCTACCTCCACCTCCGCCAGTATCACTAATGCCGACGCTGCCGTCGTCGGCGCCGGTGCTGTCAGGGTGCTGCTCGCCGCCAACACCCGCTGGCGCTCTGCAATGCCATCCAGCACCCGTGCTATTTCTAGCGCCTTGCTGAGGGTCAGATTGGGGTCAGCACAGAATCTCTCACGGAGCTTCACAGAAGAGCACCCCTCGATGAAATGTTCACAAACAAACTGTTCCTGCAGTGCACCAAACTCACACCTGCTACTGAGCTCCTGCAGCTCGGCAGCATACACTTCAGCCGACTGGCGCGGCTTCTGAGCACAGCGTCTGACACTTCAGCCGACTGGCGCGGCTTCTGAGCACAGCGTCGGACACTTCAGCCGACTGGTGCGGCTTCTGGGCACAGCGTCTGACACTTCAGCCGACTGGTGCGGCTTCTGAGCACAGCGTCTGAACAGCATGCGCTCCGTGTGCACCAAACTAACACCTGCTACTGAGCTCCTGCAGCTCGGCAGCATACACTTCAGCCGACTGGTGCGGCTTCTGAGCACAGAGTCCGACACTTCAGCCGACTGGTGCGGCTTCTGGGCACAGCGTCCGACACTTCAGCCGACTGGCGCGGCTTCTGAGCACAGAGTCCGACACTTCAGCCGACTGGCGCGGCTTCTGAGCACAGCGTCTGAACAGCATGCGCTCCGTGTGCACAGACCTTTCCTGCTACTGAGCTCCTGCAGCTCGGCAGCATACACTTCAGCCGACTGGTGCGGCTTCTGAGCACAGAGTCCGAACAGCATGCGCTCCGTGTGCACAGACCTTTCCTGCTACTGGGCTCCTGCAGCTCGGCAACATACACTTCAGCCGACTGGCGCGGCTTCTGAGCACAGCGTCTGACACTTCAGCCGACTGGCGCGGCTTCTGGGCACAGCGTCTGACACTTCAGCCGACTGGCGCGGCTTCTGAGCACAGCGTCTGACACTTCAGCCGACTGGTGCGGCTTCTGGGCACAGCGTCTGACACTTCAGCCGACTGGCGCGGCTTCTGAGCACAGCGTCTGACACTTCAGCCGACTGGTGCGGCTTCTGGGCACAGCGTCTGACACTTCAGCCGACTGGCGCGGCTTCTGAGCACAGCGTCTGACACTTCAGCCGACTGGCGCGGCTTCTGAGCACAGCGTCTGACACTTCAGCCGACTGGCGCGGCTTCTGAGCACAGCGTCTGACACTTCAGCCGACTGGCGCGGCTTCTGAGCACAGAGTCCGACACTTCAGCCGACTGGTGCGGCTTCTGGGCACAGCGTCCGACACTTCAGCCGACTGGCGCGGCTTCTGAGCACAGAGTCCGACACTTCAGCCGACTGGTGCGGCTTCTGGGCACAGCGTCCGACACTTCAGCCGACTGGTGCGGCTTCTGGGCACAGCGTCCGACACTTCAGCCGACTGGCGCGGCTTCTGAGCACAGCGTCTGAACAGCATGCGCTCCGTGTGCACAGACCTTTGTTCCGGAAACAACCTGAGAAACACATCAGACACTTTCTGGACTCGATCACCCTCTTCCTTGACAGAGTCCGGTACATTTGAAGTTGCGGCACAATAAAGTCGCCGTACCTCCTGCCCCACACAGTGCAGTGTCAAGGCTTCCCGCCTGGTGACGCTCCAGTCCTCCCAGCCACTAGCGAGGGCACATATATTAAATTCCCGGAACCATGAACTCCACGGGACCTGCGGCCGACCCGGGGTGGCGAGAAACAGGGCCCGACACTCCATGCTTAGTGCTTAGTAGCTTGCCTTACTTTCAGTAGGAGTACTGCAGAGTCGACTCACCTATCTCATCCTCGTCCCCATAATGTAGTGTCCTGTATTGGCTTCACGGACACCTCGTCAAAACAAGTAACAACTGAACTGAACGGGGACGATAACTCTCGTCTGGCACACCGCCAATGACCCTACGCCCCAGGCACCGGCCACGCACGACTCCCGGCACCGACTGCCCAAAGCAGACCCCGGGAACGCGCCAAGTCACCTGACCAAGTTACCGTCTAGTGAATGTCCTCACAACTTGTACTACCGGCGGCTGCCACTAGATGACACTAGCAGTTGTCGCTGTGATACTCTTGATACACTACAGTTAGAAAGACGCGGAAAAAAAACGTTTGAAAGCTCTCGACAAGGACATTTGAAGTTACTTCGGGTATTTGTTGACTCAGGTCAATATTGAGGTCACCAGAGGTCATCAAAGGTCAGATTGTCCAGTTGTAAGAACTTCGCTTCGAACTAGTGATGTCATTTTCCAAAAATGTCCTGACCGATTCCAAACCGATACCGAATGGGAGGCATTTCGGTTGACCAAATACCGACCGATTTGGGTTGAAGGCAAAAATGTCCAAAATTTGACCGATTTTCAAATTGTATACTTATTTATGTAAATAACACACTGGCAAAACTAGCTTTGTTTAACATCATACAACACACATGTACAGCTTCCAAAAAAGACAGTATAATTGTGAGAAAGGAACCAACTACATTTACGAAGCAAAGTAGTGAATGCTGCCTGCAAGACTGAAAGCACATTGAAAACAGGATGGGAGAATGTGAGCTCAATCATATAATAATTTGCAGCATAATACATATTACATAAATACATACGTACATAGGAAGAAATCAATTTGATCTGGCCAAAGTTGGAGGGGCATACTGGTTACTGGTTTGTGCTTACTTCTTAAGATGGTATACAATACTTCTTTTTAAGGACCTCACTTCCTCTTGTGAGCAATATCTCCAATCTTGATATAATAATTATTTGTTCTATTTAGTATTTACATTAATTTATTGAATATGGGAGCAAATTTGCTGGATATAATGTGTGAAAGTGACAAAAAGTGAATTGTTTAAGATTAGGCTAACCGAAAAGTGTACAAAAATTATAGCCTGACCGACCGATTACCAAATCGGTCACAACATTTTTTTCGGTTACCAAAATTTCGGTAACCGATTGACACCACTACTTCGAACACTCCCAAATATTTCGGAAACTATGATAGATAGGAACAAACGAGAACAAAAAATCGAAAGGTCTTGAAAAATGCAATCCACTTAGTGTCCTCCAATTTTATCTCAGGTCACTATTTTAGGCTCCAGAGGTCACCAAAGGTCATGAGGGCATGTTTTCGTAAATAACTTTAATCAGTAAACATAGAGCAATAATGTTAACACTATCGTGTTTGTCTCGTCAAGGCGCTTCGAAACACATTAAGGGTGACCTGGTTAGGTTAACTTCAAAATTTGACCTCAGGTCAGGGTCATTTGGTGGCCCGAGTAGGTCATGTTGCATATGGGGTGACGCGACTCGACGAGACAAACACTGGTTTCATTCGCACGTCTCTATCTGTATTCTATCAATAGTTATTGTCAAAAAAGTGCTGGTGACCTCAGATGACCTCAGCTGAGTCGCCGACCTTGCAGAAGTCACTGAGCAACAATTGCACCTGGGTCATCAATAATGAGCTAAAATAACATGATTATGAAATAATTTTCCTGATCTAATGCATATTCTCTGAATAGGAACCATTTGTATATTTTCCCATTGACTTATAATGGGGGAGGTCACGAAATTGACCTGACCTTAGGTCACCGATGCAAAAATAAATCCGAGATAGTCGAATTGTATGTACTTTAATATGAAATCCTACAAGTTTCAAATATCTCTGACAAAGACTGGCTTTGACACGACCACACACATTTTTTTAGGCAAGGTCACTTGACGTGACCTGGTGACCTGACCTGAGATGACCTGAAATCAAAACTTTCACACAATGTGGGTAATTGATGTCCGAATAGCTGTACCGAATTTGGCGGCGCGCATCAGGGGGGGGGGGGGCTCAAAATTACCCCCCCACACACACACCAGGGTGAGGGTTAAGGCATCTACTAACACCACCAATAGCATGCAAAGTACCTACCTATGTATGTTGACATACACGGCATTACAATAGTGTACCCTATATCCATTAAACATTGCATGCAAGCTGTGACCATTAATATTTCACATATATAACTATTATGTTAACTCAGCTGACAAGTGGTGAATGGGACAGCATTGAAAGTTATTTACTTGAACTTTGAACTTTGACCTTTGACCACTGACTAGATCATTAGATGGTGGTGCTTTACTTGCACATGCATATGCTAGCATGGGATTGTACTTCTGATGGATGTTAGCATGCTACATTTGAGCCTTGATCTATGAGTGGGTGGGCTGCATGCATAATTTGTATTTTCATTGTAAAGGTTTTGGAAGGTAACTAATGTTCTTACTGATTGCATTGTTCTTGGGTTTACATGACATAGGGTGTGGGCTCACGTGGACTTTGTCTTGAAAAATATTTTTGGGGCATGTCTGAGCTTTAAAATCAGGAGTTATGTGGGCTGTGCACTGACAAACTAACCAATGGTAGTTTATCTAGTGAATATAATCTACAAACGAATAGCTCAAGGCTTTACCCGAGCAGTTGAGGTGCCCAACATCTCCAAATCATCATCAAAGCTCTAACACACATGTTCTTTTACAGGTCAATTTTTGCATGTTGCACCCTGGTTCAAAACCGTCATCACAAGGTATCTACGCCACCGTCATCACAAGGTATCACGCCAAGTAAGTCACTGTAATTATCATAGTTTAGAATTTGAACTGTTATCATAATGTATGTCCGCCCCTGTAGCTCAGTGGGAGAGTGCTGGGCTTCTGGACCTTTTCGGTAGTGGCAGCCGGGTTCGAGTCGCTTCAGCGCTCGCTATTTGTCCTCCTCCTCCCCTCCTCCTCCTCTCTCCTCCTCCATCCTCATCCTCATCTCATCCTCATCCTCATCCTCATCCTCATCTCATCCTCATTCACTCATCCTCATCTCATCCTCATCCTCATCCTCATCCTCATCCTCATCCTCATCCTCATACATATCCTCATCTCCTCATCCTCCTACATCCTCCTCATCCTCCTCATCCTCATCCTCCTCATCCTCATCCTCCTCATCCTCTCCTCATCCTCCTCATCCTCCTCCTCCTCCTCCTCCTCATCTCATCACCTCCTCATCCTCATCCTCATCTCATCCTCATCCTCATCCTCATCTCATCTCATCCTCATCCTCATCCTCATCCTCATCTCATCCTCATCCTCATCCTCATCCTCATCCTCATCTCATCCTCATCCTCATCTCATCCTTCATCCTCATCTCATCCTCATCCTCATCCTCATCCTCATCCTCATCCTCATCCTCATTCTCATCCTCATCCTCATCCTCATCCTCTCCTCATCCTCATCCTCATCCTCCTCATCCTCCTCATCCTCCTCATCCTCCTCATCCTCCTTCCTTCTCATCCTCCTCATCCTCCTCATCCTCCTCATCCTCCTCATCCTCCTCATCCTCCTCATCCTCATCCTCATCCTCATCCTCATCCTCATCCTCATCCTCATCCTCATCCTCATCCTCATCCTCATCTCATCCTCATCCTCATCCTCATCCTCCTCCTCCTCCTCCTCTCCTCATCACAATGTGTATTAAACAACTCTTGTAAACAGTAGCAACAATAGTAAGAGAAACAATGACGCAAAATAATAATAATCAAATACATATTACAGAGTGGTGCAGAAGCGCAATGCGCTTGAATCTAAGCACCTCTCTGAAACTTAAAATAAATACAATAGCAATAGCACATGCATGAAATCAGCCGCCGCCGCCACGACATGGTACCGAGCAATAGAAATGAACGCGAGTTGCCACTCAACTCGCCAGGAACGCCACATCGTTCGGTGCTCAATTCATCGCAATTAGTTCAAATGTTGATAAATTTATGTAAATTAATCATACAATTTGGAAGTAGTACGCTACCGCGCGACCGTCCTGACCGCCCAGAGTTCTCACATGTATAAGAAGGCGTAGTTGACACAAGGTGACAGGTTGTTGCAATCAATGTCAAGGATTTGGGAAATATTTTGAACAAGTCATATCTTTGGGGAACGTAGTTTGGACATAAATAATGAAATGACGAACGTTTTTCCACTGGGTGACCACAGAGCACTCTGATGTTACATGTTTGAGTATTTGGAAAAGTTGGGAGTTAAGATGAGACATTTCAGTTCTTACCCTAGCATGTGAAATATTGCCCGTCTTTGATCCAGCTGCGTAATAGGCAGGTAGCCTGGGCACCTCCAGTCGCTCGGTAATCGCTCGCTTGAAGGATGGTTGGGAAGTGAACGTATGGAAGGTGGTTCCAGAGTTTACCAGTTGAAGGAAACATAATGCTGGTAGGATGTGGTGCGGTTGGGTGCCATTGTGTGCCGTATTAGCATTTCTTAGGATTCTGCCTGTGTTTGAGCACGCATGTCTGGCATGTTGTCCAATCTAGTTTGGTGTTTGGTGTTGAGGATTGTTAAAGGGAGTGTGCCTACTGTTTTGGAGTGTAAAAAATATTTTGCATATGGTAAGTAGCTATTGGTTTGATTGTTGTATATGATGAAATTCACATCTGGAGCCCTTTAGTTGAATTTTCACTTATATTGTTTTTTTGCTTATTTTTTGTTCCGATATCTATACAACGATCGCCACTATGGTGATGTTATGTAAAACGGCGCACATAAGATAATACAATTACGGTCACATCATGCAAGATAGAAAGACAAGTTTTGCACAGCACGTTCTGCCACTGTGAACTTATGTGCAAGTTTCGTAGCTCTAAATTGATATCTTCTTCAAAAATGCCATCGGCCATCATCGAAACGGCCATCATCGAAAAACATGATGGCCGTCCAGTTTCTGTTCGGCTGCTGCTATCAGCGTGCACGAGCTGTTTGTTGAATTGCTATTGGCCGGCTGCTAACAATATGCTAGCAGTTAATCGATAGTTGCAGTGCTTCTAGTAGCGGAAAGCCCTCTGGAGTCTACCCGATATTTGTTATGCTCCCAGCAAGTCCTAGTCTTTGGAATAACTCAGCAACTAGGGCGAATCTGAGAAACGAAGTCATGGGTCAATTCAGAAAATTATGTTCTATAGACTAGTGTCAATAAACCCCAAATAAGCGATGTGAGTAGGCACACTCCCTTTAAATGTGTGGTACAGTGCTAGTTTGTGTATACGTCTTCTGGTGACAGTTTGTCCCACCCTAAGTCCAGTAGCAGTTTATCAGTCTAGTTCTGAAAAGAGTCCCTGTCCACAACTCACAAGTCTGCTCTATTCTGTAAAGTCTCTAGTCAGTAGCGTCATGTATCGTAATTATGGTGTAGTAGTCAAAGTGGGGTCTGATGTATGTCTTGTAAATTTGGTCGAGAATGGACCTGGGTATGTGTTGTGCAATAGGGTACAGTGGGCTGAGTGTTTTGTGTACATTCCTGCACCAGTGTTGGATTTTTCGTTTCATGACTTTTGCATAAAACTTGCGATTTACGTGGCCGGATTAATCTTAGAAAAATATAAGAAAGAGCAGATTATACGAAACTTCGTAATTTGTGTTTCACCAACCTCTTATTTTCTTTCTTATAATGTGCCGGATTCTAGAATATGACGTCACATCCAGAATAAGTAGTGTCAAATAGAAACAGCGCATCCAAGTATTTACAGCATGGTTACACACATTTGGGCATAAATATAATAAGAAATACTTTGTATCATCTGGAACCAATTTTATCACCATCTGCATTGATATTAGGATATGTCTTAGAAAGTGAGGTTCATCGCCTCCCAGTGATCCGCGGTTATTTTGTAACCAATGCATGCGGGCTTCAGCTTGAAGTTTGAGCTGTTTCAGCGTGGTGTAGGTGATATATTTCGAAAATATATAAGTAAGTTAATCCAGGGGCTTCGCCACGGGGGGGGGGGGGGACGGGGGAAGTCCCCCCCATCCTTGAGCCAGGAGGGGATTATCCCCCCCAATTTTCCCTCACAAACAACTATAAATCAGTGAGTGTTCAGTTGTACTAATTATTTGTTACCTCTCCCCTATTCGCTGACGCTCCACCCCCCCCCCCGCCCTCCGCTCAACAGCTTTTCGCTGACGCTCCCCGCCGCCGGTAACCACTCCGCCGGCGACCACTAGGCTTCCCTCGACCCCCCTCCCCCATTTCAAGGGCGTGGCGGAGCCCCTGAGCCTGTCTATCATCTGTCACCACTTTGGAAAGGATCCCCGCCATAAATTCGGGACGTTATGGGTACCGTATTTTGACCTCGAATTTGACTTCCAAGGTCAAAGGTCACGGGTCAGGTCACGCTGACGACGTTATATATGGACCATGTCTATCATCTGAGACCACTTTGGAAAGAATCCCGCCATAAATTCGGGGTGTTATGGGGTACCCGTCCTTTGCCCTTGAATCTGACCTCCTAAGGTCAAAGGTCACGGGTCAGGTCACGCTGACGGACGTTAGATATGGACTCTGTATATCATCTGAGACCACTTTGGTAAGGATCGGCAATAAGTTCGGGACGATATGCGGTACCCCGTCCTTTGACCTCGAATTTTACATCCATTTCAAAGGTCACGGGTCAGGTCACGGTGACGGACGTTAGATATGGAGCCTGTCTATCATCTGGGACCACTTTGATAACGAGCCGGCAATACATTCGGGGCATTATGCGGTACCCGTCCTTTAACTTGAATTTGACCTTGAAGGTTACCTTGAACAGCAAAATGAAGGTCATATTCGCGATCAGCGTGCCAGAATTGACCGCGGGCCGAGGTTTGGGAAAATCTAAATCTGTCGCCGAATCCATCGCTGTGAATTTAGCGCCTAAATCAGTCGCTAAATTCACGGACTGTTGAATATTATTTATATGAATGTTGCCGGCACAGGCCACTCCATGTTTATTCTGGGACGGAACGTCTTTGGCGTCTTCGGCGACGGTTTTCCAGTTGGAGAACCTCTCGTCCTCGACAAACTCCATTTCTCCGCGTCTCCTTATCAGCAATACTATAGAAAACCGATGTTTACCAAATGTCTCTCTCAACATCAAGCACAAAGCAAATCAAGCCCTTCGTAGGTTTTCCCTGTTAATTTAGGATTTCAAATTTATGGCGCGGATGCTGCGTGATAACCAGACTAACCTTTTTTATGAAACAGGACTCCTTGGAACGGCTTCACGCACCGGCGTAAATTCCTCACCGTTCTTTTTATTTTAAGGATCTTGGTGAAACACCGTTGTCCACGAGGTCACGAGATTATAGTTACGATTCTTAGTAGAGGAATCGTACTTTTTTCCGTTGCGTAAGTTTATGCAAAATGCCTCAGGTCCCTAAAGTCATAGGTGGAGAGTACAATTTGCTTGTTAGGAAAATTAAGTTTTGCATTTTTGGAAAACATTATTTTACTTGAAAGTAAAAATCCTGATTTGTAATATATATATATATATATTATATCCTTGTGAGGAAATTATATTTTAATGATAATTTAACTACAATTAACCGCGCGGCGCTGGGGGGGGGGGGGGGGGGGGTGGGGGTAAATTTTACCCCCCCCCCTCCCCGGATTTTCCTCCATAACTGACAACTATGGCAGATATCAAAGTGAAACTTACGGTAGCTTATGGTGCATCAATTCTACGTCTTCTGCCATTTTTTTTTTAATTCGTGAAAATTTTGGCAGATAATGACGTTTTAGTGACGTCATGCCATGTCATTTTTGGTGAAAATATGTTAAATGTTTGAAAAATCGTAGAAAATAGCGTGTTGATGCAAATCGCAAATAAAAGGCTTCAAAAGAAAGGAACTAAATTGTCTTGAAAATGGCTATCTCGATTTTACCAAATTTGGGTTTTTGACCCGAAAAAAGGAGAAAAAAAAAAATTGAAGAATTTCCACAAAGTCTTTTTTGAAGATTTGCAAAAAACCGGAAGATATATTAGAGAAACTGAGTATCAACGATGCTCAAACAAATTTGAAAGCCATATCTTTATTTTTGACTGACTCATAGCTCTCTAAGTATAAGTAACTCATGACGTCATTTTTTTAAATTGCGTTTTCTGGCTTTTACTGACCAGATACAGACAAATAAATGCAACCACTGTATTTCTAAGACAAAACTAGTCTAGAAACATGCAATGGTTATTTAGATTTTAAAATACAAATGTTTTCTTATTTGTGACCTGACCTTGACCTGAGGGCCATTATATGGGGTCAGGCTGTAAAAATGGCTGCTTCTATCGAATTCTACGTGTAAAATAACCCATAAAACATGTGTCGCATGGCTTTCGTAGACCTGTGACCTTTTGTGACCTGACCTTGACCTTTGCTTACAATTTCACTTTTAATTATGGCGGGAAATGCAATTATACATTCTGGAGCACTTTGTGAGATAATAGTTGCAATATAAGGCTTTGGATGGAAAGTATAGCCAAAAACTCAAAACTTACATTTTACATTTGATCTGACCGTGACCTGACATGTGACCTTATTTTAAGAATTTCGAGTATGTATTCGATTCTTCTCGTTGAGAGCTTGCGAATCGCCGCATTGCGCGTCTCGCTGCGGTTATTGGTTCGGAAGATACGAGGGGGGGAGGGTGGGGTAAAATTTACCCCCCCCCCCCCCACGTCGCGCGTTCGGCTGGAGACCCAGCGCCGCGCGGGTTAAGATCAGATGGAATGACCAGATGGAAAGAGAGCAAATTTCCAGAAGAAAACAATGAGAGCAAAATTCTTTAGACCCGAAAAGTCCAAGAAAAGGGCCAAAATTCCAAGGCTGTAATCTTGCATATTGCGTTGACGTGGTGGTGGAAGCGTATGTCTTTTGAGAATGTCACGCCAAGGTGAGTGTGGTTGTGAATGGGTATGGGATCGCCCCCCAAATGTAAGTGGTGTGTGTTGGTTGCTGTCTATGTGCAAATGTTTGTTGAATGTTTTTAGTAGTGTTGAATGTGATCGCCCATTCTCGACCATAGCTGTATATATCATCGAGGTCGCGTTTGAAGTGAAAGTTGTATTTCGTCAAAGTCCTGCTGTCGTATGGGATGCATAGAACTAGATAGAGAGAGAGGGAGGGAGGGAGTGAGGGAGGGAGGGAGGGAGAGGGAGGGAGGGGAGGGAGGGAGGGAGGAGGGAGGGAGAGGAGAGAGAGAGAGAGAGAGAGAGAGAGAGAGAGAGAGAGAGAGAGAGAGAGAGAGAGAGTGGAGAGAGAGAGAGGAGAGAGAGAGAGAGAGAGAGAGAGAGAGAGAGAGAGAGAGAGAGAGAGAGAGAGAGAGAGAGAGAGAGAGAGAGAGGAGAGAGAGAGAGGAGAGAGAGAGAGAGAGAGATGAGAGGAGAGAGAGAGAGAGAGAGAGAGAGAGAGAGAGAGAGAGAAGAGAGAGAGAGAGAGAGAGAGAGAGAGAGGAGAGAGAGAGAGAGAGGAGAGAGAGAGAGAGAGAGAGAGGAGAGAGAGAGAAGAGAGAGTGAGAGGAGAGAGAGAGAGAGGGAGAGAGAGAGGGAGAGAGAGAGGGAGAGTAGAGGGAGAGGGAGAGGAGAAGGAGAGGGAGAGGGAGAGGGTGAGAGGCGGAGAGGGAGAGGGAGAGGGAGAG
>JAXIVJ010011695.1:30000-42758 GCA_036785665.1 Chirona hameri | reverse complement strand
GTTTTGTCTCACTGCACTGACTCACTCCCAGCATCACTAGACAGATACACACACACACACACACACACACTCACACACACAGACACACACACACACACACACACACACACACACACACACACACACACACGCACGCACGCACGCACGCACGCACGCACGCGCACGCGCACGCGCACGCGCACGCGCAGGGGCAGGCGCAGGCGCAGGCGCAGGCGCAGGCACACACGCACACGCACACGCACACGAACACGAACACGCACACGCACACGCACACGCACACGCACAAGCACACGCACACACACACACACACACACACACACACACACACACACACACACACACACACACACACACACACACACACACACACACACACACACACACACACACACACACACACACACACACACACACACACACACACACACACACACACACACACGTCGGTCACGAGCTCGCGACGCAATCTGCTTTCATGTTTTCCATTTCCCTCTGGGAACGATGTTCACACGCTTTAAACAGAAATGATTGAGTTAACTATAGCTTCTATGAATTGCAGAGGCCTAAGAGATGTAAAGAAACGCAGAAATGTTTTACATTTCTTGAGAAATAAGGACTATGATGTTTTGTTTCTTCAGGATACTCATCTTACCCAAAATTCATTTAAATACTTTAACAGTTTGTGGAAAGGGAAAAGTTATCATTCATGCCACACAAATCGTAGCCGAGGAGTTAGGATCATGTTGACACATACACTACAGCACGAATTAATTCAGATAAACACGCTGATTGCGGGATCTTCATAATCGTCATTTGTAAGTTAGGTACACACTACACAGACATACTTAATATATAGCATACGACCGTCGCTATCATTATGTAGCTTAATGGCTTTGCCGCAAAATGACCTGGTATTAGCACAGACACGCCACATTCGTTTCCACTTGTTCCATGCGTGCAAAAGACATCAGAACCCCACTCAGCCCTCCAATAAATCACGTCTTGTGGCCTTGAATGAGTTTCCTGCAGTATACATGTGAAGGATATTTTAAATGCAAAAACTGAAATATTGCCCTTCGTTTTACATTCTGCCTTAAGCCTCGAACGTTAAACGTTAGCACCTTTAAATCTAAAGCAGTTCTGCCTGTGACCTCATATCTCGAGTGTGTCATTTACCTCCTATGGTGCATAATACGATAACACTGATCATGCACATTGAACATACACGATACGGACAACATACACTGCGCAATATATGAATGGTGTACAGAAAACAATGTCTGTCATTTCGGCTCATTCTGGCACAGTACATCCACGACACGGACAACCTACACTGCGCAATATATGAATGGTGTACAGAAAACCAAGTCTGTCATTTCGGCTCATTCTAGCACAGTACGTCCAATATCCATGCAAGCATCGGACGAAACCAAAGTGATCTATCGCATGGCAGCTGAAGGGTGGCGCGTAGCCGAAACATACTGGCATCCCTGTCTCTCGCCCGCGCTGACCGCGCACAGGGGCGCGTCCAGTACTACTCCTGTGGTCGTCATTCTAACAGTTTCCAGACAAGATGTTGTCGATGTCGCGCTGATTTCGCACACGAATTTTGTGTCAGTGTTCGAACATTTTGGCGTAGACGTGACCATAGTTAGTGAACACACTGTATATGGTACCGGCTTTCTTCGCCGCGCGTAATTTCATGAGAACTGCTTGCGTTTGCGCACTAACCATCTCATTCACAAAAAGCTGATCGTTCCTATCTCTAGGCTGACCTGACTCATCTGTGCGCAAGGATGCTCGTTTCTCATAGATGTTGACACGTGCAGAGCCTTTACCACAGCGACTAAACTTACAAACAATCTTTTTACCTTTAGCGATCCTGTATGAGTGGACAATGTCCTGGCCACTAATCTCGACGTCTGGCATGAATTTGCGCACCACAGTCGCGACCGTGGCGCTGATGTCTTCTTTCCACGGTTGCGCAGCTGGTGGCGGGGCACGCCCGTGCCGTCGAAGACGAGGAGCGGTGTATCTCTCTCTCTCTCTCTCTCTCTCTCTCTCTCTCTCTCTCTCTCTCTCTCTCTCTCTCTCTCTCTCTCTCTCTCTCTCTCTCTCCATCTCCTCGACGGTCGATTCCAGGTCTCGGATCTTGTCGTCTCTCTTTCCGACAGCTTCGCTCAGGAACTGTATCACCTGACCTTGGCCTTCTGCATGGTTTTCCAGGTCTCGTATTCTGTGTTTCATAGCCCCCAGTTCTGCTCGTAGGCTCTCAGTAGATTTGTCAATTTTGTCGATCAGGAACGCGGCCAACTTTTGCATTTCTATTTTGAGGACATTTGTGGTCAGCATTTCTGTCTCTACAGTGGCGTCCTCTTCTTGTGAAGCGTCTGCTGAACTTTCGCTCGCTGGCTGGCGCTGCCTTTTAGAAGGGCTATAGCTGCCGCCTTGTTTCTGAGTATTCAGCCTTTGTATCATGGTCTGCACATTCGCCTGTGCTGGGCCCGCCGGCTGGCCAACTGGCCTGGAGCCGCCGCTTCCACTGTCCTGGCCTGCCGCTCCGCGATTGGTCCGCGGCCGTCCCCGGCTCGGCTCCAGGCTGTCCGCGGCGCCGGCTCGTTCGCCTGTCCCGCCGCTCGCCTTGTGGGCCCGACTGGACTTTGGAGGCATTTTGCAGCAGTTGTCGAGAGGTGAAGCACCTCTCGACACTTATACTTTCGCACACGTTCTGACACTAGCTGACACTCCAGATCTGACTGCACTGTCTCTCTCTCCCTCTCTCGCCTTCGGTCCGTAAGGCACGCCCGCCTGACCGGTCTCACTCGCTCAGCAGAGCGGACGCGCGCGGAGGTCACGAGCGCACAACCCGGTCAGGGCCACGGTCGGGCGTCGGCTGTACACAGACATACTTATTGGCAAATGTTTATGGGTCGAATGAAGATGATCCAGAATTCTACTGCACACTTAAGAGTTATTTATAGTCTTTCAACACCGATCACACGATTATAGGTGGAGATTTCAACTTTGTTATCCACCCTAATGTTGATTCTTTCAATTACGCTCTTGAATATAATACAAACGCAAAACGAGTATTCATTAACTTCATAAATGACAACGCACTTGTTGATATCTGGAGATTAAGGAATCCGGAGAAATTAGAATATACTTGAATGCGAAATAATCCTCTCAAATGCGGCAGATTAGACATGCTCTTTGTAAACGCCCAGCTGATATCTTCTGTGCAGGACGTTACAATCAAGCCAGGTTATAGGACAGATCACTGTTTAGTAGTAATGAAAATGCAACTAACAGGTAGAAAAGGGTCCGGGAATCTGGAAATTTAACGAATCCGTCTTGCGAGATTCTGAATACATAAACATAATCAAAACAACCGTAAAAAGTACAGTACTCCAATATGCTGTCCCAGTATATGATGAGGAATACGTAACGGACGACAGTAATTACCACTCTGTACAATTTACAATTGAAGACAGCCTTTTGTATGAAACGCTTATTATGCTTACCATAGAGAGAAACAGTGAAAAACTGTAAAAAAGGCTCGTAAGCGACGATTGAAAGATACAGAATTAACAAATAAAGTACAAATAGCATATAACATATTTAATAACGATAAATGCGATACAAATGCGCAACTCCTATGTAAAGCTAAGGAAGAGCTAGAAGATCATAGACAACCACATACAGAAGGGTTAATCATACGATCTAGAACGTAGTGGCATGAAGAAGGCGAAAGAAGTTCCATATATTCAACTTCTGAAACGCTTTCAACTTCTGAAACATTTTTATCGTTGGAAAAAAGAAACGTTGCCGAAAAAAAATCCATACAATATTTACAGAATGAAGGCCAAACAATAACTAAATCAGACCCGATTTTGTCGCGTTCACTAAGACCCTTCAGGAGAAATATACTCTGTTCAGAACGCTGTTGAAAATTTTGACTTAGATTTTATTAGAAGTAACATTACAGAAAAAATGACCACTAAGACCCTGCAGTGCGCGGGTTATTTTTTTGAAAAAATGACCACTAAGACCCTGCAGTGCGCGGGTTATTTTTTTTTGTGCAAAAAATGCTCACAAAACCAAATTTTTCAAAGATATTGAAAAACGGAATATATATCAGATAACGACATATGGGCAACTACCATACCAAATTTCAAAATGATATCATCTTTTTTGACCGTCATGGCATATAAAGTATGGGTAAATCATGACGTCATATTTTGAAATTGCGTTTTTTGGCTTTTATTGACCGGATACAGACAAATAAATGCCAGCACTGTTTTTTTAGATAAAACTTATATAGAAACATGTTTTTTTCATTTCGATTTATCAATTTCAAATTTTGACCTTCAGAGACCTTAACTTGACCTGAACTTGACACTTACTTCACGTAAATGAAGTCAAGCGGTAAAATGACTACCACTATCGAATTCTACGCGTAAAAGCATCCATAAAACATGTGCTGCATGACTTTCGTAGATATTTTGTGTGTAGTGACCATTTGTGACCTGACTTTGACCTTGATCTTTTCCAACAATCTCACTTTAGCTCATGTGGGATATGATCATACCTTTGACAGCACTTTCGGCGATTATAGGCACAATCGAATGCCATGGATGGCAAGTATTGTCCATAAACTCAAATACCTCGATTTTGACGTTTTACTTGACCTTGACCTGACATGTGACTTAATTAAAAAAATTAAGTTTGCGTTAGGTTTATCTCATTGAGCGTTTTCGAATGCCGCTTTGCGCGTCCCTCTGCGATCATTGGTTTTGAAGATACTAGGGGGGGGGGGCTACCCCCCTCAGTGAGTCGTGTTACATAATATACCCCAGTGACTGCCGGGTTAAGCGTAGTATCAACAACATCACGGAAAACAATTTAGAGAGAAAGCTCATCCTTCTCGAGAACGAGATCGCACAGTGGAAGATACGTCATAATACACCTCTTGGAAAAATAACGGTGATATTATCGTTGCTGCTGTCCAAACCCGTACATCTTTTTATGGCTTTACCGAATCCCTCACAAGTATACATTAAAAAGATTGAACAAATTCTATACGGTTTTCTGTGGAATAACAAACCAGATCGCATTAAAAGAACGAAAATAATTCAGAAACTTGAATTTGATGGACTCCAAATGATTGACTTAACATCTTTTATACACAGCTTGAAAATGTCATGGTTAAAACGATTAGTTAGTTCCACAGCCGATTGGACAAAATCGGCAAACCTACGGCAGTTAGACCCCTTGAAGCTTCTCACATACAGCACGGCACAGCTGAAAGTAATAAAAACACAGATAAGCAACATATTCCGGCGAGAAGTGGTAGATTCTCTCATTCAATTTAATCAACTGTTAAATCTTCAACCGGAAGACATAATAAGAGAGCATTTATGGTTCTCAGACTACACAAAATTCAAAACATCTATTGTCAATCAATGGGATAATCAAGGACTAAGATTCATTGGAGACCTGTTTAATGATAAAAACGGCAACATACTAACACGAGAAGAAATCAAAGTACAATATCGAATATCAATGACATTTCTGTGCTATGAAACATTAATACGTAGCTTACCTCAAAGCGTCAGAAACGCAATACGCTTGCCTTTCGAGAGGCCGAATATCCCTTATAAGTTACAATTGTTCCTCACTAAGCCAAATATCACAAAATACTGCTATTCATTATTTATCAATGCATTGCGGAAAAAATGTGACATTACTGATAGAAACCGAAAAAAAAATGGGAATGCGATGTCGGCTTCCATCATGAAGGGAGTTTGTTGCACATTAAACAATCTACGAATTCAGTTATTTACTTTACCTGCATTACATAATAATAAGTAGAATAATAACAACTAATAAGTTCTTACATACAATTCGAATATCCCACAATAGCACTTGTACATTTTGTACGCGTGATACCGAAACAATAATTCATTTATGCTGGCAGTGTCCAGTTAATCCAACATTTTTGCAAGATATCGATAGAAAGTTGCAAACTCAATATAAAATACATTTTCACCACAACGTTCAGTCATGGTTCTTCCCACAAGAAACAGATCCATTACAAACACTCATAATCACTGTGGCTAAACCAGTAATATATAGATCCCGAAACGCCGGTAAAAAACCTGAAACCACTCATATGATAAATTTATTAAAAATTGAAGCACAAAAAGAACAGCTTGCCAGAAGACTGAAAGATAAGATAGAGTTTTGAAAATAAATGGAAAACATTCAAGGTTATCCTCTCGTAATGCGTTACGCACTCGTGGCTGACGCCAATGCACATGAACACACACACACACACACACACACACACACACACACACACACACACACACACACACACACACACATACACACACACATACACACACACACACACACACACACACACACACACACACACACACACACACACACACACACACACACACACACACACACACACACACACACACGCACACGCACACGGACACGCACACGCACACGCACATGCACACGCACACGCACACGCACACGCACACGCACACGCACACGCACACGCACACGCACATGCACACGCACACGCACACGCACACGCACACGCACACGCACACGCACACGCACACGCACACGCACACACACAAGCACACGCACACGCCTCATTTGCTCATGTACTGGACTGCGGTGTAAGCGAAAGGTGTATTGTCTAGGCAGGCTGCGGTGGTGCGAGTGTGAGGGTACAGAGTGATGAGTTGTGAGCCATAGCGAGACGGCTGTATGGTGCATGACCATGTGAGTGAGTGAGACAATGTGCAGTGCTGTTTGTATTGATGTGTTTATTGTTTTTGTGTGTGAATAAATTAGCCCTTCGGTGGGACAAAGCTGAAAACTGACCTAAATAATACAAATTGGTACATGGTCTGAAATATCTATTGCGAGAAATTCGTTCATGCCAGTTGACTCCTTCAAAAGTTATCGCCGAAAATTAGGGTCCTTGGCGGTCTACCGTTCACAGTAGGTTCATTAAGAGCTAATCCAAATCAGGACTAACAACAAACGTAGTCAAGACTAATGTTATAGTCTTTCGAATGCCTATTAGCCTGAGAGAGTCGTAGAGACCGCTCACAGCGGTACGCCCCAGGTCCTATGACCCACGACTAGCGATCGTTACGCCACGCTGTGGCGACGGCCGGGGCGGAGAGGGGTGGGACGGGAGAGGGGCAGGAAGGGGTGGGACGGGAGAGGGGCAGAGAGGGATGGGACGGGAGAGGGGCAGAGAGGGATGGGACGGGAGAGGGGCAGAGAGGGGTGGGACGGGAGAGGGGCAGAGAGGGGTGGGACGGGAGAGGGGCAGAGAGGGGTGGGACGGGAGAGGGGCAGGAGAGGGGTGGGACGGGAGAGGGGCAGAGAGGGGTGGGACGGGGGAGGGGCAGAGAGGGGTGGGACGGGAGAGGGGCAGAGAGGGGTGGGACGGAGAGGGGCAGAGAGGGGTGGGACGGGAGAGGGGCAGGAAGGGGTGGGACGGGAGAGGGGCAGGAAGGGATGGGACGGGAGAGGGGCAGAGAGGGGTGGGACGTGAGAGGGCAGAGAGGGGTGGGACGGGAGAGGGGCAGAGAGGGGTGGGATGGGAGAGGGGCAGAGAGGGGTGGGACGGGAGAGGGGCAGAGAGAGGAGTGGGACGGGAGAGGGGTGGGACGGGAGAGGGGCAGGAAGGGGTGGGACGGGAGAGGGGCAGAGAGGGGTGGGACGGGAGAGGGGCAGAGAGGGGTGGGACGGGAGAGGGGCAGAGAGGGTGGGACGGGAGAGGGGCAGAGCGGGGAGGGACGGGAGAGGGGCAGAGCGGGGAGGGAAGGAGATGGGAGGAGAGGGGAGGGACGGGAGAGGGGCAGAGCGGGGAGGGAAGGAGATGGGAGGAGAGGGGAGGGAAGGGGAACTCCGTGTGCCGGCTCATTGGTGGACAGCGGCGGCAGATATATGCGGTGAGCGATTGGACAGGGAGCGGTGCCGATCGAACAACACGGCCGCTGACAGGACGTCATCGGAGAAGTGAGTCGCCGTAGGTGCACCGGTGACCTGACTGCAGACACAGTATTTGTGGTAAATCATTGCATTCTGCTTATCTCGGGAATAGTAATATAGGTAATTAAAATGATGTGCATAGTATGCGAATTTATATGTAGATATTAACAGATAAAATAAACATCTGAGGATGATATGTACTTAAATTAACTCGGTCTCCGGTGGGCAACTGAGACAACTTCGCAATGAGGAGGGGGGGGGGGGGAAGGGGTTCAAAATGACCCCCACTAACTCGAAAACTTAAACGACTAGAAAGACGCAAAAAGCGTTCGAAAGCTCTCAACAAGAACATTCGAAGTGACTTCGTCCATGTTTTTGGCTCGAGTCAATTGAGGTCATCAGAGGTCATCAAAGGTCAAATTTTCCAAGTTTAGGACTTCGCTCCAGAAGCCCCCAAATATCTCGAGAACTATGCTAGCTAGGAAGAAATGGGGAAAAAAAACGACAGCCCGTGATAAATACAATAACGAAGGTGCCCTCAGATTTTAGCTCAGGTCAATAGTTTAGGTTCTAGAGGCAGAGGCGTCGCTACCTTCTAAAAAGTGTGTGTGTGTGTGGGGGGGGAGGGGGTCTAATGCCAGGGGGGGGGGGGGGCGCCATACCCAGAGGAGGGGGCGCCCCGGCCTAGAGGGGCGCAAATCCCATGAACTTCCTAGATTTCACTTGCTTAATTTTGCGGCCCCTCTTTCGCATAAAAAGAGCAAGTGAACTTGCTACCAATCCTTCCATATTGGGAAGATGGGGTTTATGCCAGATTTTTTCTTCTTCAAAGCGTCGCGAAACAGTGTTATTGCTGATGGGAAGACATTTGCAATGCCCGGTCAGTGGTGGTGAAACATGCATCGACGAGTTATAATTACATATAGACGAACTATATCGACGAATCAAGACATAAATGTCGACGTTACGCAGCGGGCAATTCATTCTTGTTGTTGTTGGTTTCAAAAAAATAAAAATACAGCTTTGACAATTGCAAACATACACCCGCACAGCGGCACGCTCATGCAAGGACTGCGCATTGCACATCAACATGGGACATATTCCTGACTAATGAGCGACTAGTTTAACTAACTCGCGCTCTGCTGGAGGGGGGGGGGGGGGGGGGTAAATTGTACCCCTCCCGGAATTTCTCAATAACTTGAAAACTATGAGTAGAAAATAAAGGTTTGATGCAAATTGGAAAACAAAAACGTAAAAAGAACGGAAATGACATTCTCTTAAAAATGGCTATCTCGGATTTGCGAAATTTTGGGTTTTGACCCCAAAAAAAATCAAAAAAGTTATAGTTTTCATTTCCATAAAATCATTTTTTAAAAAGATATTCATCAAACCGGAATATATGTTAGCGAACCAACTATGGACGATGCCCAAACCAAATTTCAAAGTAATATCTTTATTTTTGACTAACTTATGGCTGCCTAAGTATAAGTAACTCATGACGTCATTTGGTAAAGTTACATTTTGTTTGCTTTTATTGACCAGATACATACAAATAAATACCACCGCTGTATTTCTGAGACAAAGCTGGTCTATAAACATGTCTTTTGTATTTATATTAATCAATTTCAAATGTTGTCCTTGTTGTGACCCGATCTTGACCTGAGGGCCATTATATGGAGTCAGGTTGTGAAAATGACTGCTACTATCGAATTATACGTATAAAATAACCCATACAACATGGGTCGCATGACTTTTGCAGACCTGTGACCTTTTGTGACCTGACATTGACCTTGACCTTTGCTTAAAAGTTCACTTTCGCTTATACGGGAGATGCATTACATTATACCTTTGAGAGCACATTGTGCGATAATAGTCGCAATCTAAGGCTTGGGATGGAAAGTATGGCCCAAAAATCAAATTCCTCAATTTTGACCTTTGACCTGATCTGACCTGACATGTGACCTTGCTTTAAGAATTTATGGTATGCAATATATTCGTCTCCTTGAGAGCTTTCGATCACCACTTTGTGCGTCCCGCTGCGGTCATTAGTTCGGAAGATACGAGGAGGTCAAATGTACCCCCCCCCCCCCCCCCCCCCCCCCCCAGCGGGGCGCGTTCGGCTGTCGACCCCAGCGGGGCGCGGGTTAACGGATCATATCGGCTACCACTCGATGCATTTCACTCCACATATTCACATCACTGAAGGTTTGGGTAGTAAATAAAATTCACAATGAAGAAAATAATTAAAAGGAAAGCTTATCAAGAAAGGAAAGGAAACATCAGCCAATAACTTGCAAACGGTAAATGGCACAGACATAAGAATGGTACCGATCGCTTCGGTGCATCATGACAGGTACAGTGGCGAATAATCAAAGGGATCGGCCCAGACGCACAACCAGAAAGCACATTTCGGGAGGGGGATACAGCTGTTGGGATTGTCATCCCCAGGCCAAAAGGGGCCTCATTTCCGATACAAAGGGGTGCACGATTTGAGGGGCGACACCTGCACTCGCGGGGGCGCCCCTCCCCGCGAGGCATGCAGGGGCGCCGACTGCACAGTCACAACGCATTATGCCGCCCCCGGAAGGTATCTCGTCGCCCTTGGAAGGCATCATGCCGCCCTCGAAAGACATCTTGCCGCCCTCGAAAGACATCTTGCCGCCCTCGAAAGGCACCATGTCGTCCTTGGAAGTTGAAAGGCATCTTGTCGCCCCCAGAGCGCATTATGCCGCTCTCAGAAGGCGTCTTGCCGCCCACGGAAGGCATCATGCCGCCCTCGGAAGACATCTTGCCGCCCTCGGAAAACATTTTGCCGCCCGCAGAGCGCATTATGCCGCCCTTGGAAGGCATCATGCCGCCTTCGGAAGACATCTTGCCGCCCTCAGAGCGCATTATCCCGCTTTCAGAAAACGTCTTGCCGCCCTCGGAAGGCATTCTGCCGCCATCAGAGTGCATTATGCCGCCCTTGAAAGGTACCATGTCGCCCTCGGAACTTATTGCCGCCCTCAGAGCACATTGTGCCGCCCTCAGAGCGCATTATGCCGCCCTTGGTAGGCATCATGCCGCCCTCGGAAGGCATCTTGCCGCCATCACACCTGTTATGAAGGGGGCGCCACATTTTGGGAGAGGGGCGCACATGAGCTTGGGCCGTCATTGGCATAGGGGCGCACACACATGCTGGCGGCAGTGGCGTGCGAAGAATTCACAAAGGACCAGGTCATTGCCTTGAGGGGCGCCACCCGATCGACATAGGCGCCAGCAATATTGACGAAAATTTTGCAAGCCTCTCCTTCCGCACCGTGTGGAAGGAGATTCCGCACCGTGCGGAAGGAGAGCCCCCCCCCCCCCCCCGTCACTAGCCGGAGGGGCGCCGTCAGCCATCACGGGCCGGAGAGGGGTAGTCACTAGTCGGAGGGGTGCCGTCACTCACCGGAGGGGCGCGGTCACTGGCGGGAGAGGCACCGTCACTGTCCGGTGGGGCGCCGTCACTGGTCGGAGGGGCGCCGTCACTAGCCGGAGGGGCGCCGTCACTGGCCGGAGGGCGCCGTCACTGGTCGGAGGGGTGCCGTCACTGATCGGAGGGGCGCCGTCGTTGGCCGGAGGGGCGCTGTCACGGGCCGTAGACGCGCCGTCTACGGCAGGGGGCGCCCTCACTGGCCGGGGGCGCCGTCACTGGCCGCAAGAGCGTGTCACTGGCCGGGGGAGCGTCCTCACTGGCCGGAGTGGCGCCGTCACTGGCCGGAGAGGCGCCGTCACTGAACGGAGGGGCGGCAGCTTTGCATGGGCGCCTCGGGTCCATAGGATCAGGTCATGCCCTGAATCACCGTATACTCGGTACACCACTGGCTGGCGGGCATTTTTAGTGTCTTTTTTAGTTTTTCCTTGGTTTAATTTGTTGTTTTGTTTTTTTGTTTAGAGGGCGCCTCCGGCGCCCTCTCAAAACCCAGAACAGACCCACTTTTTGAGGGGGCGCCTTCGGCGCTCGCTAAAAAGTGGGGGGTCCGGGGCACCCGGACCTTCCCGGTAGCGACGCCCCGGTCTAGAGGTCACCAAATGTCACGATTCCAAATAGTTTTTCGTAAATCATTTTGTATTTGTTGAAGATAGGATAAAGATTTTAACGCCCGATGCGGAACGGTCGGGCTCAGTGGCCGGCTCGCCGCCGCCCGCTGCGGCGGCCGGCCGGCGATCTGACGTAAAGTCAATGGCAGACCACAATCGGAGAACTTTACTAAACGATTTCTCGGAAATGGAGGCACCTTTTAGAAACGAAGACTAATGTGTCGCGTACAAAATAACGCTCTATCTGCCTGTGTAGTTTGCATTACCCAATATTGTCATACCGCGCGTCGAACTTACAATAATCGAAATGATTCCCAGACAAAGTTGTAATATGGCGGCCAAAGGAGTCAACCTCTAATCTTGCGGCGCCTGACTTGCGGCGCCTGACATGGTTTTCCATATCAGTCACCATGCAAAAAGTAGGACGTTTCTTGAAAATGAAGACTAGTATGTAATAAATAACAGAACAGTCTATCTTTTGAGCATAAATGCGTAGCATAGCACATGTGCCATGTGCGTGTCGAAATGAAAATGAGCCGGTGCCAATTTATTGTGTCCCGTGTTGCATCGTGTTCGTCTCGCCCGGGCGCTTCGAACCATATATAGCATGATCGGATTAGGTCGAAGCCCGTGGATTTGGCACGACCACAAACTCTTGT
>JAXIVJ010011695.1:0-25000 GCA_036785665.1 Chirona hameri | reverse complement strand
CTTTACTACAAATGCGAAAAGCTCTCAGAAAAAAAATCCTATAACTACTCCCCGTTTTACTCTGTCACTGTGACCCGAGTAGAAATGCACATAACATTCCTTGTTCGTCGGTTTTCGATAGACTTTTAATTTTACCTGAGCCTGATGTATGATTTCGGTGTCAAGGAAAGCAATGGTCCCTTGCTTTTCTTTTTCGAGAGTGAATTGAATTTTGGAATCAACTGAGTTTAGGGCGTGGAGTTTCTCTTCTAAGTTCATGCTTTTTGGCACTACGACAAGAATGTCATCAACGTAACGAGCCCAGATTACATCCCTTCCCATGATCCCCTGATAGTGATGTTTTTCTAACCATTCCATGAACAAACATGCAGCAACAGGGCTCAATGGGGACCCCATCGCAAGGCCGCTGTGCTGGAAGTATTCCTCAGAATTGAACGTAAATCCCCCAAAGTTCATGCATATAGCTAATAATTTTAAATATTCTGCTTTCGGCAAAGGCAGCTGGTCAGCATCGATATTGTCCACCACAGTTTTAATGGCTTTTAGTGCACTTTCTACTGAAACATTTGTAAATAAGGATTTAACATCGAAACTAGCCAGGCACTTATCTGTGAAGTCCACGTCTTTGATTCTCTCCATGAGGTCGTCCGTGTTTCGAAGATGGGAGTCGTTGATGGCACCCAGAGAACTTGACAGCGGTCTTGCCAGCACCTTCGCAAGTCGATGTGGGGCACTGCTAATCCCTGACGTAATGGGGCGCATCGGGATGTTCGTCTTATGTAGCTTTGGGAGGCCGCGCATTCGTGGAGCAGTGGGTGCCTCTTCTAGCAGGTGAACTAGTTGTTTTCCTTTTTCTGAGTTTTTCAGTAGTTTTCTTGCCTCTTGGTTGAATTTCTTGCTGAGTTTTTCTATGTATCCCGGAGCTTTCTTCTCATATGTTTCAGAGTCTTCGAGCAGTTCCTTCATTTTGCTTATGTATTCATCCTTGTCTATAATAACAACTCCGCCTCCCTTATCAGCCTGAGTGATAACCACTGATGAGTCATTGGATAAAGTTCTCAAAGCAACCCTGCATGCAGGGTCACATATATCGTTGAGGTATTCTATCGGGTTCTTTATCTGCTAGAGCTTTGCAGCACATCAGTAATCCCTGTATGAAACCCTTTTCAATGTCATCTTCGTTCCATTTGTAAGTTCGGCGAACGTGATCCACGTATTGGTTTTTGTCCCTTCCTGTGTCGAACTTGAACCCTAGAGCTAGCGCCTCTTTTTCACATTCACTTAACATTCGTGATGAGAGATTTGTGATGATTTCTATGTTGCCTGCATCTTTCCACGGACTGTTATCACAGAGAGTCTTCAACTTACGTTTCAGCTTCGTTTGTTGCTTGTCGTTAAATTCGTTGAGTTTCATTCGAAGTGGTGTCGAAAGTGGTGTCGAAACTCAACGAATTTAACGACAAGCAACAAACGAAGCTGAAACGTAAGTTGAAGACTCTCTGTGATAACAGTCCGTGGAAAGATGCAGGCAACATAGAAATCATCACAAATCTCTCATCACGAATGTTAAGTGAATTTAGGTCAAAATGTTAAGTTGACTTAACAAGGTCACCATATATATCATTCAAAGCGCCTTGACAAGATAAACACAATGGCGTAAACAGTTTTCCGTTATCTTTATTAAGTGAAAAGTTAATAGCAAAAAATAATTTAGCAAAAAAACTGATTTTTTTCTTTTTGACCTCTGGAGCCTCAAATATTGACCTGAGATCAAATCTGAGGACACCTTAGCGATTACAAATTGCACTGACTGGCGTTTGCTTTTTTCCGTTTGTTTCTAACTATCATCGTTTCTGATATATATGGGAATTTCTGGAGCGATGTCCTAAAACTGGAAAAACTGGAAAATTTGACCTTTGATGACATCTGGTGACCTCAATTTTGACCTGACTTTAAAAAAAACATTAATACTTTCGATAGAACATGTATGAACCTATCGAATGCCTTTTTCCGCTTCTCGCTACGTTGCGTAGTTTTCGAGACCTTAGGGGGGGGGGCGGAAATCAACCCCCCTGCAGTTCGTGTTCGGCGCAAAGCCCCTGCAGTGCGCGGGTTAATAAACTGGAATAAACAAATTAGAGCTGCAAAATGTATTTGCCCTGAATGGAGAGAAAGTCACCCTAACTAAAGTGACACTTTGCTTAGGGAGGCTTTAAGTGTGGCTATACAGACCGACGCAGAAAGTCTCCCTTCGGGAAGTACCACTTTTGCTTAAGTCACACTTACTGGTAAGTGCGTCTATAAGAACCGGGCCTCCGGTGTCATCCATCAACACTGTCGTCACAGGGCCGAGACCGAGATGAATGAGGACTAAAATCCATCACCGAGACAGACAACGTCGATGGCACAACACAGCAACCACACCTGCGCCAAAGACTAATGCATCGTTAAGTATGGCTTAAGTTCCATTATCATTTAGTAATGCATCGTGCCCGTTATAATTTGTATTTAATGCGTACGTCTCGTCTGTTCCATTTTGATTTATACATGCCTCTTGTAAATACATAAATAATACACATCGCTGGCTACCTACCTATTGACTGTATCGCTAACTAAACGTCATTTCAGTGAACGAAGAGACTGCACAACTCTGGTCGTGTTTTCCGCAACGTAGATCGAATAAGGAAAGTCTGGTGCAAAACCGATTAAACTAAACGGTACCTATTGCAAACCGACACGAAATTGATACAATATAATTACAACGTTCTAAATTATAATTTTGCCGTCAACGAAACTGAATGACGCTTGCCATGTCAACGAAAGCTTGCCTATATCTGATGAACGCTGTCGGCTCAATTACATTGTCTGAATTCAGTGTCCAGTGTTGACACGGTGCACTTTGTAGATTTCCAATGCCGTTTGCCGCGGGTGTGTGTTACGCCGATGTGAAATTCACTATGTCAAACAGTATGTTTGCTGACGGCATAAATGAGAACTGTCGAGTTGATCTGCACAGATGCCGATTCGCATTAAAAGGTGTAATACGTCGTCAACTAGTCGGAAATTCCCATGAGTTGTAAAAGGCACGGTATCAGAAGTTCACTGACTATTCCTCGACATACAATCGTCATGTGACCATTCGGAGTTGAGTGTATGCTCCGCGCTGCTTCTTGACTGCCCGCACACCAGGGCCCTCGGTCCGTGCCGACTCGTGGCCTCGGGCGGTGTCCTGCCCTGCGGCACTCGGCGGTGCTTCCCGGGCGCTCGGGCGGCGCCTGGTAACAGGACCAGTCAATAGCCGTTTTCACGAAGGATTTTACGTTTGGGGCGATTGGGGCGTTTGGGGCGTTTGGAGCGTTTGGGGCGATTGGGTCTATAGCTCGTAAGAACGCGGCATTTGCCGGTGATTTTTGGTATCAATTGCAACTTTATGAATTAATGCATTTTTCTGGGAATTCCAATTTCATGATAACACCATAGTTTACTTAAAATTAACAATTTCATCTTAAACTACCTCTGGTGATGCCAGATGGCTGTGGCGGTTTGGGGCGTTTGGTGCGACTCCATCTTGCTCGAATCCCGGAAGTGCGGGGTTCGGAAAATGGACATATTTTACAACGACATGGTTTTTAGGAATAATAGCTTATTTCAATGAAAACTAGATGAATTAGTCCATTCATATTTTCAGTAATATTCACTTTTGAAAGCAAGGATTAATGATAATTAGCGATTTCGTTTTGATCATTTGTTGTAAGATGACGGGAATGCTGGCTCCGGCTCTGCGCTAGCTCTGCGCAGGCGCCGCCTCCCGGTTACCATGGCGACGGGCCGGCTGGTCGCCTGACGTCACGTTGCACACGTGACTCCGGCGCCGGCAGGCTGGTCACCATGGCGACCAGCCGGCCGGAGTGGTTCCGGGCGCCGGCCGGTCGCCTGACGTCACGTTGCGCATGTGCAGAGCCTTGGTCTGCGCCCCGCAATGGCGTCCGTTCGATCTAGAGCAACCATTTTTGAGTTTTCAGTACCAGGGGCTGCAGAAAGCCCGCATGTTTCATGGGTTTATAAGTGCTTTTTCTGAGGTCTTTTCAGCTTTTTGTGAGATTCATCAATTAATCAATTAATCAAATCAAAACCATTTGGGGTGATTCGAAATGCGTAAGGATTGTTCCGGTTTTCGGAAAACAACGAAGTTACCGCTCTAAATTGGACGATATCAGCGGGACGAAGCGACGTTGAATTAAGGTCTGTCTATGCTTTTGACATTTTATTGCATTTTTCATCATAATATTATATTTCTTTGTCATTGATATCTTCAATTTTGCCCTAATTAACTGTCAATTGCGTATTTTATTTAATCAAAGCTAATATACTAGTATACTTTTAACCTCATTTTAGGGCGTTTGCGGTATGTTTTGTAGAAGGAACTAACACAACCCAAAATTGCCAGATTTGCTCATGAATTTGAATATTCAAAGCAAACTAACGGTAAATATTGCATTGTAAGAGTATATACTTATACATTAATTCATAAAATTGTGATTGATACCAAAATCACCGGGAAAAGCCGCGTTCTTACAAGCTATAACCCCATTTACCCCAAACGCCCCAATCGCCCCAAACGCCCCAAGCGCCCCAAACGCAAAATCCTTCGTGAAAACGGCTAATGTCACCACATTATCACTTTCCAAAAAATAACCATTCGCACATCATACATTCACAGTAAGAGAAGAGAGATTCTGAGATTGACCGACGCCTTCTCCGGTCAAACAAGCCACTTCCAAGATCAATGTTGACCAGAACACGGCAATATGTGTTTACCACGCTATCATTCGCGCTGTTGGACGACACAAATCTACAGGAAAAGTAGTGTTTTCCTGCTTGCTGACCGCTCTCTCCCAGTTTCGCCTGGCGTCGCCTGTGTAACAACCGAAAACTCTCCAGTCTCATACCCCTCCCTCACACTGCGTTGCGCATATCTCACTTCGCTTTCTAGTATCGGAACGGTTAACCCTATTTGTATTAGGGGGGGGGGGGGCGGATTCCGCCCCCCCTCCTCATGTTTTTCGCAGATATCTCCAGAACGGCTGGAAGCAGGCCCATGCAATTTTGGTACATTTCATAGAATTGAATACCGCATTTGGGATAAAAATTTGAGTTCTTACCCTGAACAGAGGCGGTTCCAAGGCACAGTTTTGGGTGGGTTCGGAGGCGACATTTGGCGATAATTCGGAAATGCGATCTCCACGGTTTCTATCTAACTGCCTCAAGTATGAAGGAGTTACATCGGTTTACGGTGATTGCAACAAGTGCAAATTAGTTGATGTTAATTAAATATCATAAAAATTGCATGGCAAAGGCGGTTTCAGGGGCTTGAAAGGGGGGGGGGGCGGGTTCCAGGAAGTATTCAATGCTTGGTGGGAAGCCAATAGAGCAATGTAAGGGGCATTTATAGCTAGCAGGATGTAAAATATAGCTTCTGCTTCCATTATTGGCTGAATTTATTACATATATAGTTTCAGGGGCGTGTTCAGGCACATGAAAGGGGGGGGGGGGGTGACTGGCATGGTGATGACGATATTCCAGCGATAACGGCACAATATATGGTTACCTTATAATTATATATGCGCATATGAGGCCAGCAAAGGGAATCAAGTCATTTTTTGCAGAGGCGCGCTCAGGAATGGAAGAAAGGGGGTCATATTATTGCAAGGAAACTAAGAGGCATGGGCGTACAATGACATAACATACTGCTGTTTTCGGATGAAAAACGCACCACAGGGTACTCTACGAACGAGTATAAGATGATAGGCGAGTCCAGGTAGGGTAAAAAGGTGTGGTAAGCAATTTTAATTGAAGTTGTAAGTGAAATAGTCACTGTTGACTAGTTAGTATCATAATAGCGGATAATATACTTATCAAAAGGTCTTGCGCCGCCCCAGTTTGGATCCTGGATACCCCTATGATGAATTACAACATGCAAAAAGGAACTATCTACGATCAGTAACATATTTATAGTGCTGGGTAGCAACTTGTCTGCTGTTAATATTGTTTTCCCATTTTACCTCCCTTTCTCACTAACCTGGTACCGCCTATAGAAAACAAAATATTATTTATAACTGTTTTGTCTAATGTCACAATTACATACCATTTCATTTATATAAAAAACATAAAAAATGATTTTATTACGCATTTACTTCACCCCATATTGAGTGACCTGCACACGCCTATGACTTTTGAATTTTCAAACGTCACCACCATATATCAATTTCCAATTCAATCTCTATCGATTCCTATTAGTTGTGTTAAAATCGGTTTATAAACATGACAGCTATGTTGGATAAAAAATACAACTAAAATGTGTAGTTTTTGCCCCCCTGTTGCCCCCTATCAAAAATTTAGATTGTTTTATTATTTATAAATGTAGATCGTGTTGAGGGGAACCAAACACCGTTTCATTTTGAAAATCGGACGGGTAGATCTCGAGATATTCGGGGGGGGGGGGGAATCCGCCCCCCCTGTTACACATAGGGGTAGCCAGGAGCCTGTTACAAATAGGGTTAAACCGTATGAATTTTAGCCGGTGGCAGCACCACCAGGGGCAGCACCTGTTTCGTGTGTCCATGTCAACCAACTCGCGGTGACCTGTCGTCTGTCTTCGCACCGACAAAATTAAGCGCTGAAACTAAGCGGCATCGAGTGTTTCTTCGAAAAACTGAGTCTGGCAGCCGATCTGTCTGCAGGCTTTACTGGTGAGTGCAGGCCTCACGGGGTGGTGAGAGCAATATAATACCCACTGAGGAGGGCATAGCACCGGTGCAACGCCAGCAGGTATGCCTCGATATGCCGACCATTGCAGACCAACACGAACTTTTGAAAGTAAAATTATAGTGCAATACATTAATTGGTAAGCAGATGAAGCTGGGGGCACTAACTGCTCCAGAATGGACTAAATTTTTTGTTAAGGTAGGCTAAATAACACAAATTCCAAATAAAAAACTCATTGGTTTTCGCTTCGTTGACATCAATTAAGTACAAATTGTTTATTTTATGTAAAAGCAGGAAACATATCAACTTTCGGCCAATATTAGTCGGTTTGCGGAGCCGTGGGCCTAATGCTCGCTGGGTCTGCCCGTGGTTAGGAGCAAAGAACAGCATGGGTGCTCCTTTTGGGAAAAGTTGGTGTTAGAATCAAACCCTTATTTACTTAGCCACGTGTACTGTGCTGTTGGACTGTTTCCACGTTTTGATGAACTGCATGGACTCGATGGATCTCTGACTCTCAGTATATTTTACCCTCGTTCTGCCAGGGTCCGTTAATCTCGGCCAAGCGCACCTGATAGTTCACGCCTCTAACCATTACATTACAGCAACCATTACATTGGTTAACCTCTCCACCGAGCCCACCACTTCTACACGGCCGAGCGTCATCGGTGACTCTCCGCATTACAGACAGGACGGGACGGAGGAGCCCGTCTACATGACCGCACAGCCACTGACGTCTGAAGCAATCAGTGACCGAGACAGTGACCGAGACAGCAGCTGCGCCGCACAGTGGGACGACCGCCACTCGTTCCTTCGCCGGCTAATGGCTCGCACGGGTGCTGGTGGGCTCGGTGGAGCGCGAGATGCGGTTAAGACGCGCCGCTCGCCGGCCGGTCAGCCTCGTAAGGAAAATCATTGTCTCGCCGCGGCTTTACTGTCGGTCGTAACGTTTGGAACGGATGACGCTCTTGGGAGTTGCCCATGGTGCGGGTGACCAGTCGGGCTGATACAGGGCTGGAAATCAGTCTGGCTAGCCTACTGGAGAAATGCGGATGGTCAGTTGCTTCTAGCATCATACAATGCAACACCAACTGGACTTACAACGACTGCAAGTCTTCGTTCTTTATGACGCTGATCTAAGGGCGGAGAAATGATCATTCTACTTAACAGCATTTTCCAAAAGCGCTACGAATAAAGTGCTTTGGCATACAATATTTTCAGCTTATAGTACAATAAACTATTTGTATTTAGTTGTATACACATACTCAACACCATACCATACTAGTTGTATTATAATATAATACATAGCAGATAGCATTAAACTAATATGCCATCTGTTGTTATTCCTAAAAAGCGCTTCCCGCCATGGTTTACTGAAGATGTGAGACGAGCGCTGCGGTAAAAACAAATCCTTTGAGCGTATGAAACGTCGGCTAAATGATGAACGCTTTAGAGCGGACTTTGTGCAGAATATATCGATGTTTAAACGATTATCTAGCCAGAGTTACACTGAATACCTGAAGGGTGTTATCGGTGACTTTGCTTCTAATCCCAAGCGGTTCTGGTCGTTCTTGAAATGTTTTAAGCAGACCAAGGGTATGTCGGTTTTAGTGAGTGGTGGGTGGTGTGGAGGAAACTGATGATGTTGGGAGAGCAAACCTACTCAGTCATACCTTCGCAGCTAAGTTTTCAGATTCAACCGTTCCGGTTTTTTTTTCTCTCGGATGCGCCGTTTAGTATTGGCGCGACTTTGACAGATTTGTATGTATCTGAGGACATTGTGCGCCGCTTGTTGCATGATTTAGTTGTTAGTAAGGCCTGCGGACCTGATGGCCTGAGTGCTCGTATTCTCCGTAAATGTTCCAATGAGCTGGCCGTCCCCCTATGCAATTTTTCGGGGAACTATCAAAGCGTTCAAAGTTGTAGCATTCAATGCTTGTACCATCCAAAACCGCAGCCAACAACGCTTGCGACTTCCAAAATTCGTCCGGGTAGGGGACATCTTCATGAGCCAAACTCGCCGCATCCAAAATGGTTCTCGCCGCATCCAAAACCGTAGCATACAGCCACATACAAAGCCGTGGCAATCAAGCTTGCGCCATCCAAAACTGTCTGGCGCGGTCATATTAGAACTACTAGCTGCAGTGAAACCCGCTAGATGGAGGGAGTAGCGTGGTGATGACGTTGTCACTCTTAACACGCAAGCCGGCTACAGTGGAATATGTTTATGCGAATGGACATCTGACACCACACTGGACCCGACGTCGCCTCGCATCGGCCGGCAGCTGTCGGGCGGAGAGGAGGGTGGCTGGTACAGACCGGCGGAATGGGGAGTGTTATATCGAGACCGTGGGAAAGCTAATGGTAAAGCCCAGGCTACACTAGGCGTGATTGTCAAGGAAATCACGCGCGTGTCCTCCGTGTTTGCAGAACTTCCTTGACGTCCGGGATCTGCCGGTCAAGCAAATCACGCAAGGAAAATGGATAAACCACTGCATATTTTTTAATCGATAAACCACTGCATACAATTTGCTCAAACGCTTCTTCATTCATCTTCCGCCACGATACTCAGCACAAATTATTCATGTTTAGGTCTAGTATAGACCATACATACGCGAAATCAAGCAAAATGATAAAAACCATGCAACACGCAATCTCGGAAAACACGACAACAAGTTCAGAATTTTGAACTTTTCATCGTTCCGTCCGTGACGGGTCTGCGCGGAATTTCCTTGACGTTTCATCCGGGATCTGCGTGATGTGCCAGTGTAGCTCACCCAATGCATTTACTATCAGCTGAACTTTCTCTGCCACGCAAATCCCGACAACACGGATAACACGCACGTGATTTTCAGGAAATCACGCATAGTGTAGCCTGGGCTTAAAGCTACGACACTTGTTGCTAAGGCCAAGAAAATCGCTCACGAGGATGGGCGTTAGCTGCCACGTTTCGATATGCGATTACCGGCCCATTCCGGTAAACCTCATGGTACTAGCTTATGGTACTACTACTACCACCATAGTCATTGGCGGATCCAGAACTGTGGTTTGGGGGGGGGGCAAATTCCCAAAAAAAATATCACACAACTCTGAAAACACACAACTCTGAGAAGAAGAAAAAATTGCTTGTTTATGCATTGATAGCTGATTAAACAAAAACTTTCCTTTGTAAAAGTTGCTTAGATTGTCTTCTATGTAAGGAAACGTATCAATTTTGTGCCGATTTCAGGCGGTTCGGAGGAGGGGTCATGGCCACAATCCCCCCCCCCCCCCCCCCCCTCCTGGATCCGCTAGTGACCATAGTCTGCAACGGATTTAATTAACGAATTTCTTATTCTATAATTAATTATTTATTAATTGTGATGATTAATTATAAAATTTAATATATCAATAATTTAATAGTAATACATAAATATAATAGTTAACCCATTAAGTAAGTACCAAGGTGTGTTCTAGATGGGCTGGATCAACAGTTTTCTGGTCGCATGGGGAGAGCCACGTCCTGACATAGCTTCAAAAACTTCCGCCCCCTAACTTCAGGCGCTATCGAAATATAGAGACACCGCCTCTAAACGGGACGGTCCGGTTTTGACCAGGTGGTCCGAGAGTGATAGTAGTGGCCAGGCGCCGTTCCGCCAGCCGCTCCCCGCGTGCGCGCCTATTGCCGTGTGCCCGGTAACCTGACCCCTGTTTCTCTCCCCTCTACCACGCTGCTTTCTTCATTAGTGACGTGACAGATATGACTCGGGGTACGTGGAAAGCGAGCGTGGGGACAATTAAGAGATTTGTTTAGGCAGTGGAGCAGTTAATGATCCTATACTACCAATGAAATAACACACATATTCAATGCACCGAAGCTTAGTAGTAGTGGCCAGGCGCCTCTCCGCCAGCCGTCCCCCCCCCCTCCCCGCGCGCCTTTTGCCGTGTGCCCGGTAACCTGACCCCTGTTCCTCTCCCCTCTACTGGGCGCGCTCCCACGCTGCTTTCCCCATTAGTGACAACTGACGTGGCAGACATGACTCGTGGCACGTGAAAAGCGACCGTGGGGACAATTAAGAGATCTGTTTAGGCAGTGGAGCAGTTCATGTTCCTATACTTGATCCTATTCCGATCCGACTCCGTCACTCCGCCTTTCTGCTCGGCTGCTTCCCACTCCACGTACCACGGCGTTGAACCAGGGCCGCACCATCGCAACTGATTCATGTTCCGTCCGCTCACAAGGCTAACAAGGAGACCACTAAGCGAGGGCTATTCCGACGGGCTGTATTGGGATTCAATGCACATGTGGAAAGATTACAAGCTGCTGATCCGTTCCACGCAATGTTTGCTAGCTTCAGAGAAGAGTTCGCCATGGGCCGGGCTGGCCCTATGGTCCATGGGCCGGGCCTGGGCCGGTCCTCAACTTCAAGGAAATCACTGGGCTCTGGACGGGCCTGGGCGGATAATTTTGAAGTAATGCGCGCAAGCTCAGGTCAGCTTAAAAATATTTTAACCAGCAGTTCACTTACACAGCAACACACTGTTGCTGTGGCTGTGTTTTTTTTTTTTTTTGGGGGGGGGGGGGGGTAGCATAGTTAGTTCATTGCTTCACATTTATAGTATACAAGTAAATATGCTAGGACACAAGTAAATATGCCAGGCCCGGTTGGGCCTGGTAGGATAATGATTGAAAATTTTGTGAAAATAATGATATCTGATATCTGCTATCTGATATCTGAACGGGCCGGACCGGGCCTGGGCTTGGTGTTCATGGGCCTGGGCCGGGCCGGGCCGGGGGCTGGTGGGCCCGTGTCGAACACTGCTTCAGAGCAAGTGTGATAAAATATGTGAGAGACAATCCCGTTTGATGTTGGTGATTGATGATTGGTTGTCATGTGGTTTTAGTATTTTAGTATTGCATATTTTCCTGTGTATTTGGTTTGTCTTGTTCCCTGACTTCACCTATTAGTGGGTTTATTGACCTGTTGGTGATCAATAGATAAATAAATAAATAAATACTACCAATGAAATAACACACATATTCAATGCACCGAAGTTTCCTTGTCTTTGTTTTGTACAAAAATATAGACCTTTATCTTCATGAACTTCCCTCTGGAGATCACACTTTTCACTAAGTTGTGTACACATCCTCTGCTTCATATCAGTGCACCAGCACAGCTTCACTGCAGTGGAGCTGCACCACTGGGAAGGCGGTCATACCCAGAGAAAAGCAAAACTCAAATAGAAGCCTTTAGCTCACTGTTGTGCAGGCCGAACAGTGCATCGTTCTTTACGTCAGCCACATACCAGAGTGTTTCTCTTTTGATCAATTCAAAAACAGCCGGTGAAAAAGGCTCCACGGAAGTAAAAAATCCACAGCTCATCAGTTCGCGAAAATGTGAAGGCAAATAAGTTTTTACTTAATAATGTATCATTAGGAACTCAATTTTGTATTGTATGTACCAGCTTTATTTATTCTATTGTAATTTGGAACCGGTGAAAAAAATAACTTCTTCGGAAATATGCACGGTAGAATGTTAAAAAAATATATGTAGCATTATTCGATAGGCAATGACAGGCAATCATGACAGACATTTTCAACAACTAAATCACCACACATGTAAGCTCTATAAATAAAAAAAAAGTTAAAACAATCTGTTTGGGATTCGCTTCCCAAGTTGATACATAACCCGGTTGTTCTTGTTACATAGAGAGCTATTCCATACTAATGACGAGAAGTGGCAGCCACCTGTCCGCTGTCCGTTCGGATGTCGCCCCAATGACTGCGCGCACCCTGCAGTCACAACCGCGAAATTTGGCAGTTTAGTGGGGATGCAGGGTCACACTATCGTATGCAAATTTTGCGTCCATCCATGATAGCAATAGTCTGCAATTTTAATTATTATTAATATGACGTGAATATCAGAACTCGTAGGCGCCTCCCGGATGCCACTGAACAGTGAACTAGCTTTTTGCTTTCGGGAGACACTGGCTCAATGGTAATGACCTAATGGGGGTCAGGGTATTTGCTATATATTTAGGAGGTCGGTGGTGCGATACAAGGCAACGTCACTGGCGTTTGTTTTCTATCTTCTTCATACGCCCAGCGCATCTCACTGTTCTGCGTGCTGACCGACCCGGGTGCCCGTATCTGTACCAGGAGGACGGATAGCGCTGGATTCGGTGACCGTCCGGCTCGTTATGCGGGGTAGTCGTTTTGTGGACGGCTGGCCGAGGCGGATGCGGATGAAATTACTCATGTACTTGAAGTAATGGATGATGTAGTTATCCGAAAACTACCTCGCTTTGCATACTTTGAACGCATTTGGGCCGAGCATTGGCTTGTATTTAAACAAAACAAAAATGTAGTCAGAAGCTTTTGAATATATAGGTTTCCGAGTTCGGGTCCCGGATTAAATACCCACAAATTGAAACTGACCTTTCCGCTCTGTTACCAGGAATGCAAAAGCGAATGACATGACATGTTGGTTACCAAATACTGCATTTATATATCTGTCTTATTGATCATGTTTACCTATAGGTACGTATTGTAGTGAATTTATTCAATACAATATATTTTCGATTTCTTCTGGTACTTGAACATCTGATAACCATGTTAGCTCCCTTTCTTTCAAACTTGGTTGAAACACAACAGAGATATGGACTGCGACAGGGACGAAGGACCCTAAACACTGCCATTGTTTCCTTTCAACAAGCACAAAGTGTGCCTAAACAAATACACAAATAGGGCACATTTGGTGTCTTAACCCGGCTTTGCGCCGAACACGAACTGCATGGGGGGGGTTGATTTCCGCCCCCCCCCCCCCTGAGATCTCGAAAACTCGCTACGTAGCGGGAAGCGGAAAAAGGCATTTGATAGCTCCATACATGTTCTATCGAAAGTATTTCAGTGTTCTTTTAGGTCAGGTCAAAATTGAGGTCACCAGAGGTCATCAAAGGTCAAATTTTCCAGTTTTCCTGTTTTAGGACATCGCTCCATAAATTCCCATATATCTCAGAAACGATGCTAGTTAGAAACAAACGGAAAAAGCAAACACCAGCCAGTGAAATTTACAATCGCTAAGGTGTCCTCAGATTTGATCTCAGGCCAATATTTGAGGCTCCAGAGGTCAAAAAGGGAAGAAATGTCGTTTTTTTTTAATAAATAGTTTTTTGCTATTAGCTTTTTACTTAATAAAGATAACGAAAAACTGTTTACGCAATTAAGTTTATCTTGTCAAGGCGCTTCGAATGATATATATAGTGACCTTGTTAAGTTAACTTAACAATTTGACCTCAGGTCAAGGTCAAGTGGTGACCCAAGTAGGGCATGTTGCATATGGGAAGACGTGTCTCGACGAGACAAACACATTGATGTCTGTTTTACTTCTCTATCTGCATTATGTCGGGAGTTATTGACAAAAAAGTGATGGTGACCTCGCATGACCTCAAATGACCTAATAGAGGTCACTGAACAACAAAAATTACACTTGGATCATCAAGAATATCCTATAATAACATCATACAGAAGTAATTGGACTAATATCATGCATATCCTTGAAATAGGAAGCATTTGTATATTTCCCCATTGACTTATCATGGGGAGGTTACGAAATTGGCCTGACCTTAGGTCACCGATATCAAAATTCCGAGATAAACGAATTGTAAGTACTTATGCCCTCATGAGATCCTGTAAGTTTCAAACTGATCGGTCAAAAACTCTGGCTTTGGCACAACTGCAAACATTTTTGGAGGTGGGGTCACTTGATCTGGTCTGGTGACCTGACCTGAGATGACCCGAGGTTATATTTTTCTCAAAGTGTGCACAATTGATGTCCTGACAGGTGTGCGAAAACCCAGTGGCGCTGCTCGGCGCCGTTTTTTCGCTATCTTTGAAAAACCTGAGGGGGGGGGGGGGGGGGGGCGGGGGGGGGGGGGGGGGGGGGGGGGCGGAAATCAACCCCCCCCTGCAGTGCGCGGGATAATGTGCCAGATTTTACTGCTACCGAAATTCCATTTAAACTCCTGCCAAATTCCCTCAAGAAAAGTACAAATATCGTCCTGGTGCCTTCCATTCTTCCATTGCCCTGATACTTCTTTTCCAGGTGCCTTTTACGATATTGGAAACAGCAATAATTCCGAACAAAGTATGAATTTGTCTCCAAAACTTGAGGGGGGGGGGGGCAATCCCCCACAGCCTGACGACTGGGAGATGGTGTCCCCCTTGCCACCCCGTACGGCGACGCCCTTGGTCACTAGATCATCAGGGACATTATCATCACTGTTATCCTGCGTAATGATAGTCAATGACAAATGCCTCCAGCACAGTTATTACATGCCATATACGATACGAGGCATTGTACTACCCGTGCTTGGTTAGCTTAGAAGTGTCGGATAACACGCTGTCCACTTTTCACAAACTGGGCCGTTCAAATTCGCTTGGGGGCCCTCTCAACTGAAAGGGCCCCTGTAATAAAGTATGGGATTCGGGACCCCTTGGCCAAATCCTGGTCACACCGCTGAATGTCTTGCCTGGTATATTTGAGTCAATACAGTTAAATGGCTATCACTAATGTCTAGGCTTTATGAACTTTCTTCTTGCGGTTCCAACATGTTGCAGTACCAATGGCGTATTTCGTCGCTATGTGGCAACAAACTTGATTGTGAGGCGTGGAACTGGACGCCCCCGGACCACCAGAGGTAAAACGCCCCCGGCACAAAGCCATAAACATAGCGACAAGGGTAAAACGCTACGCCCCCCCCCCCTCCCCCCTCCCCCCCCGGAGTTTTACTAGGACTAACAATAGGATACACCGTGAGAACACAGTGTATCTCATTGTCAGTCCTTGTCAGTCCTGAGAGGTCCTCGCTAGGCATGAGAGAGTCATTGACTGGCCTGAGAGGGCCATATGCCGGTCGTAGGACCCTTCACGTAATAACAGGTTACATGGGCTCTTGAGACGGTTGATATGGAAGATTCTGCAAAATACAAACCGATGTATTTTAACCCGCGCCGTGCCTAGGGGGGGGGGGGGCTCTAAACGCCCCCTTCTAACTAGGCTCCTATATGGAGTATCCGGAATCCAAAACACTGTTCGATAGCTCGTCAAAACCCATGTAGAGCCTATTTGGTTATGTTTTGGTTCAGATCAATATTCAGGTCGCCAGAGGTCATCAAAGGTTAGATTTGCCAGTTTTAGAACTGTACTTCAGATACCCCCAAATATCGTGAGAAATATGACAGTTAGGAAAAAACGGAACAAGCAATCGAAAGCTTTAAAAGAGCAATCGCCGTATGCGTATGTGTCCTCAAATGTTAGCTTAGGTCAAAAGTTTTGGGTCGAGAGGCCGCCGAATGTCACGATTTAATTTTCTTCCGAAAAGGTTTTGCGTGAATAACTATTAATTGGTTAAACATAGAGCCATTTTACCACCATCGTGTTTGTCTCGTCAACACCGGGTTAGGTCAACTTCAAAATTTGACGTCAGGTCAAGTTCATTTGGTGGCCCAGGTAGGTCATGTTGTATATGGGGCGATGCGACTCGACGAGACAAACACAGTGGTGTCATTCACACGTCTCTATCTGTATTCGATCACCAGTTATTGACAAAAAAAGGTGTTGGTGACCTAAGATGACCTCAGCTGACCTTTCAGAGGCTACTGAGCAACAATTGAACTTCGGTCATGAAGAATTAGCTAAAATAACATGATTCCGAAATAATTGACCTGATCTAAGTAAGGCATATTCTCTGAAAAAGAAGCATTTGTATATTTTCCCATTGACTTCTTCGGTGAGATGCACAGAAGACAGATTGACGTAGCCTTGCTAGCTCTCACGAAGTTTGAGATCGCCGCCATATATGCGTGAAAGTTTCTTGGAACATTTGCACGGCTACGTCTATCTGTCTTCTGTGCATCTCACCGAAGCGCAGCACCAATTCCTAAACCTTGGACTTAACATACTGAAATGCAGGACATACTGGGAGACGAAAGCAAGTTTGGAAGCGCAGCATCAATTCTTAAACCTTGGACTTAACTGCCATACTCAATCGCCCACCAATTTGACTGAGAAGAAGGCGGAGTTAGAACTTCTCTACCAAGATGTTCTCAGACTTGAAAAAGATAAGAAAGTTGAAGTTAGTCCGAATTTGCGTAATGAGCTCATAGGTGAAGGCACTAAACTACGGGGCAATTCGCAGTGAGCTAATTGACGAAAGAGCTAAGAGAGGCAGCAAAACAGCTCAGAGAAGATGAAAGAATTGGCATCCGGAAGGCCGATAAGTCTTCTGTTTTCGTCATCCTCGATCGCGATGAGTATTTACAGAAAATTCAGAACATACTGGGAGACGAAAGCAAGTTTGCACCTATCAAAGGAGACCCTACTAATGCACTCAAGGCTAAAGTGAATCGTGCTATTGTCAGTGCTAATGCGGTGAATGGCGGTGTACATTTTGTCAACATAACCGGTGAGTATTCTCCTGGTTATGCATATGGCAATGTAAAAACAGAAGCCGGGCAAACCGTTAAGGCCAATCATATCGCAGAGTCACACTCCAACTTTTAACAACTTAGCAAAGCGACCTAACACGTACGGTGGCGCTCGGCGCGCCGCGGCACCACGGCGCGTTCTCTCACGGTGTAATGTGATACCCGCCCGCCCTGGGTCTGCCGCCCTCACATCATCACCCCATATTTATCTTTCATCAACACCTAACGGCTACCATAATTCGCGGGACGGGAGGGCGGGAGGGCACGGGTTTTGTTAGTCCTCGAGTAACCGATGTCATTGTACAGCTTCAAACCAACCCAAGAGACGTTTTATTAGTGGATCGCCGGCTTAAACGCAAACATTTTGAGCATACATGTGACGACGGTGGTCGTTGGAGCCGATTCAGTGGCTGTTAGTTGTATTCTACTGGTCCATATTGCACTGGGCTACAAGTGGAATGATTCAAAACTGTACCAGTCTCTATCGAGCAAGGTGCATTGTGTATTTGAGTATGGGTACGTAAGCCGGTTTTTCTGGGAAATACGCGCTGTCTCATTTTGAGCTCTCATTTTGAGCATCCATGTGACGACGGTGGTCGTTGGAGCCGATTCAGTGGCTGTTAGTTGTATTCTACTGGTCTATATTGCACTGGCTACAAGTGGCATGATTCAAAACCGTACCAGTCTCCATCGAGCAGGATGCATTGTGTATTTGAGTATAGGTACGTAAGCCGGTTTTTCTGGGAAATACGCACTGTCTCATTAAAGAGCGCAAAAACGATTGGTGTGAGTGTGACATTGTTAGACTATGTTGATGCATTTCTGTTCAAACAGGTTACTGATCGGTCATGATAACCTGTTGTCAGATTTTCTGTCTTAGTCTTTGTAGCAAATTGTCATGCACCTGTTCGGGCATAAATTAACCACATTTTGCAATGTTTTTTACTTCGGGTCACTTCAGGTCATGTCACCAGGTCGCATTAAGTGACCCTATCTCCCCCAAAAATAACATTCGGGCCCAGGCAACAGTGTTTGTTCCGAGCAGTTTTAAACTCACATAATTGAATTAGGCTTAAGTACCTACAAATCGCATATCTTGGATTTGTGTATATCTGTGACGTAAGGTCAGGTCGGTTCCGTGACCTCCCCATTATGTCAATATGAAAATATGCAAATCCCTCCCATTCAGAGAATACGCATTACATCAGACCAATTATTTCAGGATCATGTTTGTATAGCTCATTCTTGATGACCTTATGCAACTGTTGCTCAGTGACCCCTACAAGGTCATCTTAGGTCAACTGAGGTCAAAACAAAGCAAAGTGCTCCTTCACATTGGAAAAGAACGTTGAAGAATCGCCCGCCCGGTTCCCGATCCAATAAGGGCGTTTTACTGGTGTGTAGGTACATACATATACTTACCGTATCTAAGCGAGGTCCAAAATCCCTACTCCAGCTGGCAAAACAGATAAACACCCTGATAATATGTACCATATGCTCCATATGTACCGAAAATATACTCACTAAAATCGTCATACCCAAATCAATGCAGACCCAGCTAAAACACGAAGGAAATATGCGGGCTCCTACGGTTCCCATGGCCCAAGCAGAAGCGAACATTTTTCCCGTCAGCAGGCAAGGCTACCGCCAGCACGCACAGCCCGGCGCTGCCGGGCGAGCGACTGAGACCCCGCGGGCGGCGGAGCTCCGCCGCGCCCGGCCCGTCAGTGCCGCCGCCGCAGCGGGCGCCACTGACGCTGCTGGGTTCCACTGTACATCACTCCCCCTCTGTCGAAAGACATTACTCAACTAGCGTTTCGTCGTCGCTCCACCGGCTATGGTGAGACATCTACCGGGCGATATTTGAACCAATAGTTCCCGGAAGGTAGATGTCCTCGGTGTTCTATTTTTGGAGGCCGCAAGCTTTGGCTGCCACTACTTTGTATGTGGCTGGATACCACGAGTTTGGCTGCTGCTAGCTTGGTTCATGACGATGTTCCCTACCCGGGCGAAATTTGGATGTCGCAAGCGTTGGACGGTGCTGTTTTGTATGGTACAATCATTGAATGCTACAACTTTGAACGCTTCCATATACACCCAATTTTTTCGCATGTCTTTGAGGGAAGGACTTTTCCCTGAACAGTGGGCAGAAGCTAATATTGCGCCAATTTTTAAGAAAGGCTCTAGAAAAGATCCGGCCAACTACCGGTCGGTTTCTTTACTGCCCTTGTGTGCAAAAGGTTTTGAAAACAATATTAGTGATAAAATTTCCCAGCATAATCACTACTCAGCCATATCCTTCCGCCTCTCCAGCACCGATCCATCCAACACCGATCTTGTGCATCAAACTTGGCATGTTTTCTGTCTCATGGGTGGACGGCCATACAGAAGGCACAACTAGATGCGATATACACAGACTTCTCCAGCGCATTCCAGAGTGTCAACCATCGCCTGCTACTGTAAAAGCTGCAACAAATGAAGGAAATGCGCTGAACTGGCCAACCTCGTACCTCGGGAGGCGGAAGCAGAGGGTGGTTTTGAACGGATGGGTGTCCGATTGGGTTTCTGCGATGTCGGGAACACCAGAGGGAGGACATCTTTCGCCTTTGCTGTTTTCTCTTTTCGTTAACGATTTACCGTGCATGTTTGACCAACTGTTTGATGTTCTGTGATGACGTGAATTTGTTCTCTCTCACAAGATTGTTTCTCCAAAAGACGTCATCACACTCTAAAAATTATTTTTATTAGCATATTCTGCCCCCCCCCCCCCAGAGATCTCGAGAGCCGCTCGGTCGATTTCGATGGGGGAAAACGCCATTCGATTCGTCATGACAAGATCTCGCTTTTTTAAATCCCGAAATGTATTTTTTTGTTAAACAATTGGGGGCCAGTGACGTACCCAGGATTTACTCTAGGAGGGGGCAATTTTTTCTCAGGGGGGCATTAAGTACCCCCACCAAAAAAAAATCACCGGATTTGGCCCCACTATATTTTTAAAGGGTAGTTTTTAAATTTAAAAAAAAATCAAAAAATTATCTTTCAAAAAGCAAAAAATCATTCATTTTTTTTCGACCAAAGGGGGCACGTACAGACCTTGGGGGGGGGGGGCAATAACACCGTCCCCCTTGTGTACGCCTATGCAGGGGACAAAAAATCGAAAATTTTGGGTGTTTTTTGAAAGGTCATTGCGGCCATGCCGTTTGACGGATTTGCATGCCCCAAACGTTTTTGAGCTTCAAATGTACTGGTATTTAATATATCAAAAGAGAAACAAAATACAAAATCATAGGCGTATTCAGGGGATGTAAAATGGGGTGATTTTTTAAATAAAAAATATGTGCTGTTCGTGATTATTTGGGACGACATGAACGTCACATGTGGGAATTATATGCTGTAATTTGTTAAATTTAATATATTGCACATAGGCGGATCCAGGAAAATAACGTGGGGTACCATGCTCGTAACGCTTTGATCATCTTACTAATTTGAAGTTGGACCTAATTTGAGGGAGGGTATCGCCTCCCATTTTGTTTACCTGAGTGCGCCTCTCCCCAAAAAATAAGTACAATCCAAGTATCTATGATGTATATTGCATTGTAATTGTTTCTGACGCATTTATATTGCGATATTGCACTGCAAACCACAAAGAAAGTATGCGCCGCAAAACCGCATTCGAAACACCCTCCCCAAAACAGGAGCCTGGCACCGCCTCTGCTTGACCGATTTTTTTCTCCCTCAACATTTTGACAACACGTGCCATTTAAAATTGGAAAAATTCACAAAGTTTCAAGACGCTAGGCATAACGGTTTAGAAGTGGCAAGTGAAAAAACACCGGGAAGGGGGGCAGAATCTGCCCCCGCAGGGAATAGGGTTAAAGGAGCAGAGTTGGAAAATGTCAGTACCATTCGAGATCTGGGGTCGCTTTGGACCAAAATCTGACATTTGAGGTTCATATAAATGCCACTGCTGCAAAGGCAAACCGGGCATTTGGCCTACTTATTCGCACTCTCCAGTCAGCTTCCCGGCGTTGCAGCTTCAGCAAGCGTTCTGCTCAAGCCGCCTTTAATGCAAACGTTCGGTCAATCTTAGAATACTGTTCGGTAATTTGGGCTGGAGCAGCAAAAACTCATCTCGTTCGCGTTGAGAGGGTTCAGCACAGGTTCCTGATGTGACTAGCCAACCACACGGAACGTTCCTGATGTGACTAGCCAACCACACTGCACCCCGCTGTCCGTCTCTCGAGTACGATCGGTTGCTTGTGTTGTATGACGTACGACCGCTGGGCGCCAGACGTGTGCAGTGATGTGATGTGTTTGACGAAGCCTTTTAGAGGTCTCATCTCATCATCTCATTTACTTGAATGTTTTAGTGTTCATGTCCCATCCAGGAACACCAGGGTCGCGGCGTTCACCCTGTTCGACATCCCCCGCGGCCGTGTGGACACTGTACAACCCAGCCTATTTGCGCGGGGACCCCGCTCGGTGAATGACTTTGTCGCTTCGCGTCCTCTGAGTGATGTTTTTAACGATGCAATAGGAAGGTTTAAGAAGGGCATAGTGAGATATACGTCGACGTTGGGAACTTTTAATTAGACTCCGACACCATTGAATTGATATGTGATATTGTTTCGTTTATGCATGTTGACCGGTTCACTTCATTATATTGTATGATGGACTTCACCTGTCATTGGATTTGGGCTCGCACCTGTTCGTGATTAATACATCATACAACCATACAATCATACCATCTATAGTGTGGTCAATTCGCTCACAATATTATATATATCTATGGTCGATATTCTCTCAATTATAACAGGAGATACGAATTAATCGCGTCCGATTTCATAGCGCACTTCACACCGACACTTATAGCAGAGGGGGTGGAAAAGGAAGAAATGGACACTCAGAAAACCGCAAGCGTCAAATGGGAGATGGGGATGATTGGGATTGGCAGACGTTCGACAGCTCATGTGCATGCGGCCTCTGGCAATAGCTTCTCCGACTGCCAAGTGTTTCGCAAGCGATTGATATGCAGAGTTGATTTCCTAGACTCGCTACTGACTATATATGTATGTCTGAAATCGTCAGCTATTCATCGACAATATGATTAATAGGAGAACAAAACATCTCAGCATATTTTACGCATATAATCGAATGCCATCACACACAAGCAAACAAAATGCGCACACATCCCCGCGCCCACGCACACGCACACGGATGTACGCATGCATGCACATGCAGGAGCGCGGCCAGGGGGGGGGGGGGGCAATTGCCTCCCCCCTTACGGGTCACAGGGCGACCAACCAAGATTGGTCCAGATACCATTTGCATTAGCTAAATGGCTTTCAAAAAGCTACAGAGGAGCCCTCAAACCAGGCGAGGGGTCACTCTGGTGCTTGTCAAGGGCCCTCAGAGACACAGGAAGGGCTTTCGAAGCCAGCCCAGGGAACCTCTTGGGCATGTCCAGGGGCCCATTGAGCCCACCAGGGCCCCCAAAAGCTGTCCAGGGGCTTCTCGAGCATGTCCAGGGGCCCATTAAGCCCACTCATATGTCCCAAAAACCTGCCCAGGGACCTCTCAAGCAGGTCCAGGGGCCCATTTAGTCTGTTCAGGGGCCTCTCGAGCCTGCCCAGGGGCCATTAGAGTCTGTTCAGGGGCCTATCCAGCTTGCCCAGGGGTCCATTGAGTCTGTTCAGGGGCCTCTCGAACCTGCCCAGGGGCTCATTAGAGCCTACCCAGGGGCCTGTCCAGGGCTTCTCGAGCTTGCCCAGGGGCCCATTGAGTCTGTTCAGGGGCCTCTCGAACCTGCCCAGAGGCCATTAGAGTCTGCCCAGGGGCCTCTCGAGCTTGCCCCCAAAATTATAATTTGATAAATGTGATTCGTTTCTTTTAATGGGAGGGGGTTGGCAGGGGCGTCGCCGACGGGGGTCGGGGGTGGGGTCCGGACCGCCCCCCCCCCCCCCCACACACACACTTTTTGCGGGGAAAGTTAACAATTTATCGTAGAAATTGTCTTTGCAGCAGTCAAAATACAGGTATCCACAGTCAAAAACTGGAAAATGTCGCGCCGCTTCGCGGGATGACACAAGTTTCGCAATTGCTTATACAAATTTGGAAAATTGGAAAATGAATTCCATTAAGTGTCTAGCAGAGGCTCTCTTTGGCGGTAATTGCTGGCCCAAGGGCCCACTCCCTTCATCAAATATTAACTTTCAAGCGGGCTACATGTTTAGCTAGTCTGCCGAGTTCCAATAAAGGTGACGCGAACGTAAAGACGTGGACATCGGCACCCGGAAGCTGCTCCAGCGATGCCCAACTTGCTGGACCGAATACCTAATAGTGGGACCAGGCCAGGACTATCTCCCCAAGCCATCTCCTCCAGGCTCCTCCAGATCCACAGGGACCATTTATGCGCGGAAAAGTCGTTCTGCCTCTTGCTGCTTTCAAACCATTTGCACTGTTACCAGTTGTTTGTTACAGTTCGGTTCATATGTATGGTTATTATTATCATATGTACTATTGAGCGCTGACTGCCACCGGTCATCGTGATTTTCTATCCGAGGCTAATGTATATGAAAAACTACCTTCATTTCAATATTTTCATCATACCGAGATTTGCAACCAGGAAAAGGGCTTACCTGAGGCTTGGCTCCACTCACGGTCTGGTTCCAATATTAAAATTTCGTTTTCCACGACCTAAAATTAAAATTTTCACGCCGCTTCGCGACGTCCCATCAGTGGCCAACGTCATAACGAAGCCATCGTCATCGTCTTCGGTTCGTCGTAACGCTGAATTGAATGAATAGCATTTTTAGCTTATTATCATCTACAAGGGCCACTTATCTCTGGGATTATCAGGCAAACCAAGACAAAAATTAGCGCCGCTTGGCGGCGCTAAATAACAAGTACCTACTATAACATGAAAATCCACATTAAAAATGCTGCAAAGGCTTAAATACACGCAAAAATGGGGGTACATTTGTTTCGACATTTCAACCGAACCCCCCCCCCCCCCCCCCGCCCCACACACACACGCACTCAAAAATTATCGGCGACGCCCCTGGGTTGTGGTAATACAGGTCACTGCAAAAGTAATGGTAGGTACTACTGTAGATGGGTAAAACCTAGCAGCGTTTCATAACAACAATAGGTATTACTGAAAAATAAGCGGCACATCTCTGTCGTACAAATAGGCAGCTCTATATCACTTTTCACTATTCTACGACTTCAAATAAAATCACAATATTCGGAAAACCTTATTCTCTCCCCACTTGAGTGTACTGAGGCATCTCGACCCTGAGACCGCCTATGATCGGAGAGTTGTAAGCCCACGCCGGCACAGCATCGTGCGTAGTAGCTCGCATTTAGCGAAGCCTCGAGTAGAGGCTATTCATTGTAGTAAGAACGTAGTAGCCGCAGACTCCGCGTCAGCCAATAGTTGTCCTATGTCCGCCTTACAAACCGGCATCGTAAGGGACAGGGGTCACCGATACGCAGAGCGCTGGCTCGGCGGAGAAGCGGTTTGACTGAATTTCTGGGGCTTGAGTGGTGATGGAGGTGCAAATTGTGTATAGAGGTGCAAAGTTCTGAATATCTTACATGTAGAGTGATGTAACGTAATTATAAAACAAATGCAGATTTGTGTTTTCATCAGTATGCATTTGTTTACTCAAATAGTTGAAAGAGACAGTCAGGGAGAGAGAACAAGAGAAAGAGAGCAAGAGATAAAGGGAGAAAGAGAGAAAGAGAGAAAGAGAGAAAGAGAGAAAG